>VMDO01034555.1:0-16865 GCA_007922755.1 Pedetes capensis
ACCTACAGCCAACATTATATTAAATGGAGAAAAACTAAAACCATTTCCACTTAGATCTGGAACAAGACAAGGATGTCCTCTCTCTCCTATTCTATTCAACATAGTAATTGAAGTTCTGGCCAGGGCAATCAGACAAGAGAAAGAAATCAAAGGGATACAGATTGGCAAGGAAGAGGTCAAATTATCATTATTTGCAGATAATATGATTTTATGCTTGGAAGACCCCAAAACCTCAATCAGAAAACTTCTGGATCTAATTAACTCCTTCAGCAAAGTTGCAGGCTACAAAATTAACACACAAAACTCAATAGCCTTTCTTTATACCAATTCCAAACAAGAAGAGAAGGAAATTTCAGGAAAGACTCCATTCATGATAACCCACCAGAAAATTAAATACCTTGGAATCAATCTAACCAAAGACCCTTCAGATCTCTACAAGGAAAATTTCAAAACATTAAAGAAAGAAATAGCAGAGGACACTAAAAAATGGAAAGACCTCCCCTGCTCCTGGATAGGGAGAATTAATATTGTAAAAATGGCTATCCTACCAAAAGCAAATCTATAGATTTAATGCAATACCCATTAAAATTCCACTGACTGACTTTACAGAAATAGAAAAAATGATCCAAAAATTCATATGGAACCACAAAAGACCACGTATAGCCAAAACACTTTTAAACTGCAAATCTAATGCAGGTGGAATCACAAAGTCAGGGCTTCAAACTTTACTTTAAACTTTACTACAGTGCAGTGGTTGCAAAAACAGCTTGGTACTGACACAAAAATAGGCCCGAAGACATCTGGAACAGAATAGAAGACCCAGATATACCTCAACACACCTATAGCCACCTAATTTTCAACAAAGGAACAAAGCAAATAAACTGGAAAAAGGATAGCCTCTTCAACAAATGGTGCTGGGAAACATGGTCATCCACATGCAGAAAAATGAAAGCTGACCCCCATCTCTCAATATACACGAGAGTTAACTCAAAATGGATAAAAGATCTCAACATAAAACCAGAAACTTTAAAAATTATAGAAGGCAAGATAGGCAATACACTCCATCATATAGGCATTGGAAAGGATTTCCTTAATAGGACTGCAATTGCTCAAGAAATTGCAACAAGAATAGATAAATGGGATCACATGAAATTAAAAAGCTTCTGCACAGCAAAAGAAACAACAGAGTCAAGGAAAACTCCAAGGAATGGGAAAAAATCTTCGCATTTTATACATCTGACAAAGGTCTAATTACTAGCATTTATAAAGAACTCAAGAAAAAACCCAAAAACCAAACAATCCAGCACACAAATGGGCAAAGGAACTGAGTAGACAGTTCTCAAATGAAGAGGTCCATAGAGCCATGAAACATATGAAAAAGTGCTCAACATCCCTAGCCATTAAGGAAATGCAAATCAAAACAACTCTGAGATTTCACCTTACACCAGTAACAATGGCCAAGATCAATAAAACAAACAACAACAAATGCTGGCGAGGTTTCGGGGAAAAGAGAACACTTTTACATTGTTGGTGGAGCTGTAAATTGGTGCAACCACTGTGGAAATCAATATGGAAGTATCTCAAAAAACTAAAAATAGATCTACCATATGACCCAGCTATAACACTACTGGGAATTTACCCAAAGGGAGATGGGTCATCATACCACAGAGACACCTGCATCTCCATGTTCAATGCAGTGCTTTTCACAATAGCAAAGATATGGAATCAACCAAAGTGCCCTTCAACAGAAGAATGGATAAAAAAAAACTATGGTATATATACACAATGGAATACTGTTCAGCAATCAAGAAAAATGAAATAAGTTTATATGCAGCAAAATGGATGGAATTAGAGAAAATTATTTTAAGTCAATGAACACGAGCTCAGAAAGAGAAACAACACATGTTCTCACTCATATGAGGGAGCTGATTCAAAATCACAAGAAGGAAAAATCCTACTCAAAGGTCAGATTCATAATAAAAGGGGGGGAGGGAAGATAAGAACGATGTCAATATAAATAGTCTAGAAAATGCATGTAATTGTTCTAACAAGATAAAAACAAAGACCACTACAGGAAAAGTTTCTATCTTAAACAGAACTGGAATCCAAGGACATATAGAAAAATACTACTAAGTAAAGATAGAGAAGACTTGGATGGGAAACTTAGATGGAAAGGCGGGGAGGGGGGAAGCATAGGGGAGGGTAAGGGGTAACCTATATAAATAATGTTTATCAAATTGCATATATGAAAATTGTCACAATGAAAAACATGTCAAAATGAATCACATTATGATGTACATTAAAAATTTCTAATAAAAAAGAAAAAAAGAAAAAGAAAAGAGCCAGGACTGCAGTCTGAAGGTTGTCATGACACTGAACTTCTTACTAGCAACACTGACAGCCCTGTAGATTTCTATACCCAGCCAGCTGCCAAACACTCCAATTTACTTTTCATGTCTGCTTTCGTAAGAAGCTCCTTGCTGCACTACAAGTATTACAATGCTAGAAAGTAAGCATTATCCTGCTTCAACCATAGTACATGACACACATATATTGAGATATCCTACTGTACCCCATAAATATATACAAATGTTACATGTAATTAAAAATTTTAAAAAGAAAGACACACACACACACACACACACACACACACACGATTAACCAAAAATTAGGGAATACAACTCAAGAAAACAGAAGGAAAGTTCTGGGAGGACCATCTTACAACATATCTACAGAGCAAAGCAATCAGTTTATCTGGGAAGGAGCTCTCCAGGAGGAAAAACAGAAGTGAAAGGTTATTCAAAGACATTACTTTCAAAATATAGAGTGGGGCAGGCTGCTCGCCTAGCACACACAAGGCTCTAGATTGTATCCCTAGACCTGCAAAAAATAAAGTACAAATACAAATACAAGTATATGAGAGATTAAATAATATAGGCATATACTGATTTGATGGGAAAATATAAGGATTAATATCAAAAAATTGTTTAAGTTGAAAAATAAGGAAGAAAAAGCAGGATATATTAGAAAAGAAGTGAACATGAAAACTTTGCTTCACTATTTGACCCTGAAGTCAGTAAGTTAAATCTTTACCTATAAGACAATTCAGAGAAATAATTTCTAATTTTAAATTTAAAATATAGTGAATGTAACTCAGTGGTCTATCCCCACACAAAAAATATATATATACATATATAAATGTACATATATAGTGAAAACTATATTTTTAAACTGAATTTTGAAATATGGTGGAAACCACCAAAAGAATTAAAAATGGAGAGAGTTGAAAGTGGTTGCCTTTGGTAGAACAGGACCAGGATGACAGAAATAAGATGAAGATTATTAATTTTCATGATAAGCCCTTCCAACTAGTTGAACTTTCAGCCACACACATGTGCTATTTTAACAATAATTTCACATTGTAAATAAAAAAATAGATAGCATATAGATATTGCTATTAAATGACACATGTTCCTTAGATAATTTTAAGAATGGCCACACATAAGAAATTGTTATTAGAAGATCAAATTAGGCTTAAAGACCCATTTTTTTTCTTTTTCCTCCCACCATAAAAAGATCTAGTAACCACCCCTATCTAATATTACTCTCCCTAACCACTTCCTTTGGCCAGCAACAACAGAGCCCCAGGATCACAGATGACAGAAAGAGAGTTCTAATCTGCTCCTATTAGAGTCTAAAGAGAAGCAACCTCAGTACAGCACTGCAGGTACACGATTTTAATGAATCCCTTTGAGGTCTTCTTTGAGATGGGCAGCTGGCTTTCAGTCCTGGAGTCTCTGCCTGTAACTCACCCCATAAAGGACCAGAGAGCATAACTCCTCCCCTTTAAATGGAAACCATTTTATTTTGAAGGGTACTGTTGTTGTTAGGTGCCGTTAAGTTTTTATTAAGTTCTCTGGCTCCCTTTCATCTGCTACTAAATTCCTAGAACATTTTTCTTTCTTCTTTTCATCAAACCACATCCTTTGCCTCTTCTGAGCTATGAGCCCAGGGGTGAACTTCTCCAGCAAGCTTTCCCCTGAATACATATGTCCTACCAGAAGTGGACCTGTCATTCATCTACCCATTCCTATATGGTGTTTATGAGAGACAGACAAGACAAGCAGAGACAGAAACAGAGAAACAGTCTGAGAGTCTTGAAAAAAAAAAGCAGTTTCTTCTCTTATATGGGGAGGTCTAAACTGGCCACATCAAAAATTGATTCTTTTAACCCCTTCTATACCGTGTAGGCTGAGCTCACTGCACACCCTGTGGCACAGTGCCCTCTGCTGGCCAGATCTCACACAGGGCCTCTCCAGTCAACAACACTGGAGAAGCAGGTTTCAGCCAGAGTCCAAGTCCTTCAGCAATGATCCAATACAACTCCTCAGAGAAGTGATATTTAAGGAAGAATTTGAATACTTTATTGCACTTTGATTTTATATATGGTCATCTTATACAAAAGTATAAAATATTATAAATCATTCCTGAGAAACCTTAAAATGTTTTTCAGCTTTTCATTTAATTTAATATTATTTACATACCCAGAGTTATATTCAGATTTTGTAGATGCAATTACCTGGATACAATGGCATACAATACACCTAAAATTTGTGAATCTTGTTTTAAGAAAAATACAAAATACATAAAACAAAATTGGACACAAAAGTGAATGTTTATTTAGAATGGAAAAAATCACAAAACATAAATTCATGAAAGCTGAAAAATACTATGTCACAATATCCAGAAAACAGTATTTTATTAGCTTCTCTATAATCCCTCCCGTTTTAAATTTTATTTGCTTAGGTAACTTCTTACACAATAATTTTGTAATAATTTCTATAGAAAAAAATAGCAAGGAAATTCATTCTTTCCTCTAGCTATGGTTGGTCAATTTTTTTTTCAGTGCTGGGAGGTTGAACTGAGGACTTCATGCATGCTAGGCAAGAGCTCCAGCAGAGCAACCCCAGCCCACCTTTTTAAAACTTTTTTTAATTTGAGATAGGGTTTCACTAGGGTACACAGGCTGCCTGTGGCCTCGAATTCACAATCCTCCCACATCAGCATCCTGAGTCACTGGGAGGACAGGCATGCACCATGGCACCTGGCTCAATCAATTATCTGCCATTGATCTTTTGGTGAAGTTTCTTTCAGTCCCACAATTTATCAATAAAAATGTCACATCAAATTTTATGACTACTGTCAAATTCAGAGAAATCTCTATCAAGTTTCCTTCCTAAATGAAGTTTCCTTCCTAAATGAAACTTAAAATATGGAAAGTTTTCTTCAAACCAGCTTCTTGTCCTATACATTTCAACACTGTTTTCTCTAAGATGACTCACATACCTCAAGTGCAAGATGACACACTGATATTTTGATACTTCCAACAATGCTCCACCTTCATATCACTGCTCCAAGCAAGAGGATGGCAAGAGGAGTATTCCTGTTACTTCCATGTGGGGCTGTTAATAATTTACCTATTCACAAAAGTGATGGCACATCATATAGATACATCTCTAAACTCAAACTAAATCTTATTTCCAACTCAAAGATCCCTTACCCAATCTACAAAAGGCATCACTCTAATACCCCCTTTAAAAAAACAATGTGAGTCTGGGCATGAAGAGACAGCAGAATCCTTCCCCAAGAGAGGCTCAAATCTATGAAGCTGTACAAAAACCTCTCATCATGGCCATGGTTTGAATGTGTCCCCCAAAGTCCATGCATTGGAAACTTAACCCCCAAAGCTGCTGTGTTAAGATGAGGAGCCACTAAAATGTGATTAGGTCTGAAGAGCTCTGCCATCGTGAGTGGACTAACACCATCGTCATGACAGCGGGCTCCTTACCAGAGAATGAGTTCAGCTCCCACTTCTCCTGCCCCAAGTGCTGCTTTCTGCCATGTTACAATGCAGCAAGAAGACCCTCAGAGATGTATCCCCTTGATCTTGGACTTCCAGCCTACATAACCATGAGGAAATAAATTTCTTCTTTTCCCCTTTATTGGTAAATGATGGTGGGGTACAGAGTAATACAGCATTGGCTTTTTCATTATGCAACTATTATATCACTTTTGGTTACACTTTTATCAACTTACAAGGTTTATGGAGCCTTATAACTCACATATAGTAAAACTGAAATGCATATTTGGGTTACATTCCCCTATTTTTCCAAAGTACCATGACGTTGCATTATATACATTGAGATTATCCTCTCCATGTTTATCCCTCTACGCTGACCCTCTTCCCTATCCCACCTTCCATAATCTTCACTTCCCTCAACTAGTTCCCTCCCTCCTTCTTTCTACTCTTTATAGTGTCCCTTCTTCGCTAAGTTTAATTGTGCAGTTTTTGTATATCAACTTATATATAGGATTTTTAGTTCCTTTAAGTAAGGCTCAGCTCCCGCATATGAGTGAGAACATGTGTATTTCTCTTTGTGAGATGAGAAAATAAATTTCTGTTGTTGTTGTTGTTGTTGTTGTTGTTGTTGTTGTTGTTAGGTGCCTTTGAATTGGTGTCCAACTCACTGAGACCCTACATACAACAGGCGAAACACTATTGTCAGTGTTTCTCTGCTATTCATAGGGTATTCAAAAGCAGATTGATTTTTGGGAGTGGGCTGCCAGGTCCTTCTCCCAAGCCTACAGCACCTGGTGTATCCAGGTGGTCTCCCATACAAATACTAACCAGGCCCGACCCAGCTTAGCTTCTGAGATCTGACGGATCAGACGCCACAGTGCTATGGTTTCAGGCAAAAAATAAATATCTAATCATCATAAATTAGCCAATCTATGGCATTTTGTTATGACAGCACAATCAGACTAAGAAAGTCATATAAACATTATTGTATCCCTGTCAGGGGCATGGAATGGGCAAATATCCTAAATCTTAACATAAGAGCATAAGGGGGGGTGAGCATGGGCAATGTACAATAACATGCATGTATGAAAATGTCATAATGAAACCCATGAGATTGTACAGTAAAATATTACTAATAAAAAATCTCTATTAACTTCAAATAAATCTGCTTCTATAGGTATAAGCATAATCTAATACAAAAACATAAGTGATCTGCCTGTGGATGTTTTAATAACAGCCTACAGTTTTCACCAAGCTTATACAATCTTACACAGACATGCCTACATAGTCATATATAATCAGAGGGTTGTCAATGTTCCACAATTATGGAACAATATGCCATTTTCTGAATTTTGTATTTCTCATTCAAAAAAAATCATTGCACATCAATTATAGTTTTAATTCATTCCTTCTAATGGCTACATAATATTCTATAATATACACAGCCATGCTCCAATCATGAGCATTCACTTTATTTCCATGTCACAACAAATATCCATGTTCATATATCCATGAATACTGGTGAGCTTAATTCTATCACATAGATTACCTTGTTGTTGTTGTTGTTGTTAGGTGCCATTGAGTCAGTATCCGACTCATAGCGACCCTCTGTACAACAGGGGAAACACTATTGTCAGTGCTTCTCTGCTGTGCATAGAGTTTTCAATGGCAGATTGATTTTTTGGGGAGGGAGTTGCCAGGTCCTTCTCCCAAGCCTACAGCTTCTGGTGTTCCCAGGTGGTCTCCCATCCAGGTACCAACCAGGCCAGACCCTGCTTAGCTTCCGAGATCTGGATCGGAAGCCACAGGGCTACAGCTGCAGGCCTTAGATTACCTTAAGTGGTGTTAATGAACCTAAGTGTCATGTAGATTATTTTAAAGAAAGGTATCAACTGAAGTCTGTACTTCATTTATATTTCCTAAATTTCTACTCAACATCTTTTTTCACTCCAAAATGATCATAAGTTTAATTTTAACAGACAGCAGAGAACTTCTCTTCATATTTCTACCAGCTATTTGTGGTAGCATTCTTTGTATCCATATATCTGCAAGCAATGGGTGTTAATAGTGTTTTACAGTGCTTACTTTTATGTCAACTAATGCATATTTTTACATTAATTTTTTTCTTGATTACTAATAGAGTTGGACATGTTTTTCATATATTTGGAGCATATATGGCTTTGTTCCATTATCACATCCTATGTTCCGATCACATCCTATTTCCATTGGTTTTAGAGATGTTTGGGGGGTTGTTTTTGTTTGATCTTTTCAGTGTCCCTTATTATGAATTCTTGGTAGTATCTATTAACTCTATCTTACATGAAAATGTTTTCTGGACCACTCATTTGTACTTTGAGTTTTAAAATGGTGCTGATGAAGATCAAAGAACACAGCCTTCAGTATGGATTGCACCTGAACATCAACAAAACAAAAATCCTTACAACTGGGTCAGTAAGCAACTTCATGATAAATGAAGAAAAGACTGAGGTTGTCCACAATTTTGTTTTACTTAGTTCTATAATCAACATCCATGGAAGATGAAGTAACGAAATCAAAAGATGCATTGTACTGGAAAAAGCTATGGCAAAAGACTGTGTTGAAAAGGAAAGATGTTACATTGAAGATCAAGGTGTGCCTGACTTGTGCCATGGTATTTTCAGTCCCAATATATGTTTGTGAAAGCTGGACACTGAATGAAGGAGACAGGAGAATTGATGCTTTTGAATGATGGTGCTGGAGATGAATATTGAATATATCATGGACTACCAAAAGAACCAACAGATCTAAAATAAGTGAAACCAGAGTGCTCCTTGGAAGCAAGGATGACTAGACTTCGTCGTACATATTTTGGACATGTCAGGACGAACCAATCCCTGGGGAAGGACATTATGTTTAGGAGAGTGGCAGGTCAACAAAATAAAGGAAGATTCTCGACTAGATGGATTGACATGATGGCTACAACAATGGGCTTAAACATAAAAAAGATCATGTGCCTGGTACAAAATCAGGGAGTGTTTCATTCTGTTGTACATAGGGTTGCTTATGAGTCAGACCCAATTCGATAACACCTAACAACAACAACAACCTATAATTACGTGTTCCACCTAAATGAGCTATCGTTTTTAATATATTGGCATGCATGTAGTTCCAGGGACACCTTTGCCAATTCCTATCCAAAACCAGTTATTGCTGTTGTTGTTGTTAGGTAACTTGATATATGTTCTGACTCTCATGTTTTGTTTCATTTTGTTTTTGTTGTTTTTGCCTTTTCTTTTGTGAATGTTGTGACTCTTCATAAGATAATGCCTCTGTCTATATTATTCTTTTCCAATGTATCCTTGAAGATGTACATATATAGATATACAGACACAGAAACAGAAATATCAAATATATTAATGTTTATGAGTTTTTCATGTATTATAGGTATGTGTGTATATATATGTATGTAAACACCCACCCACACCCACACCCACACACCTGCACACACACTATCCCAAGCTCTCAATGGAAAACTAAGACCATAAGCAAAAAAGAATGCTAAAGAACAGATTTGTTCCTAAACCTAAAAATAGTTATTTTGTATTGGGACATGATCCCTGGATGAAATAATTCAGAGAAAGTGATTCCATTTTAAGCTCCTCTGGAGATTTTCTTAAAGTTATACACTACACGCTTTATGCTAAAGTAGAAATTCTCAAATGAAGATCTGGTTTCTAGAACTGTTTACGTCATCATTTAGGAATAATACACCTGTAGTTTTTCTTCACATTTTTGCATTATGATTAATGACACTAATTACTATGACTGCTTTGAAAAATAGAATATATTTTGGGGAACAGACATCATGAGTCATTTTGAGCTAGCTGCAAAATGCCTGCAATAATTATTAAAACAAAAAAATTGCTGGAGCTAGGGGAACAGCTCAGTGGAAGAGCCCCTGCCTACCCTGCTCAAGGCCTAGGTTTGATCCTCAGCACTGAAAACAAATAGTCATTAATCCAAGACCAATGCACACTATTTGCACAATATTATGATCAATTTCTCAATATTCTGGATTTTCCAATGAAGTCAATGAAATGTAGACAACATGCCAGAAATAAGAAAATCTTGTTTTCTAAAAGTCAGTAATAGTAACCACTACAAAAAAATTTTTTGAAAGGCTAACAACTCAACATAGACATGAATTAGACAGACAGGCAGACACTTTGGTTAGAATTTTAAAATGTTCTTAATCAGAAATTCAATTGTCTTCATATAATAGAAACTCATCTGAAGTCTCCTAACCCACAGGGGTCATTTTCCTCTTAGAACAAGAACCTGGTGCTGGTGCAGCAACCACAAATGCCAGTATCCTGCACACCTTCCCTCTACTCCACTGGCCAGCTGCTGGGCTGTGTCACATTATCATCCTAGACTGGTCCTCCTTCAGATCCACAACTGTGTTCCACACAGGAGGACTGAAAGCACAAGATTCTGTAATGCTATCAGAGAAGGGAGTCCCCAAGTACCCTCAGCTCACATGTCTTTGGCCAGATTGAATCTCACAGCCTTGTCTACTTTTGAGTATCCTGAGTCAGGTACACCCGGAACACAATTGTAGGGGCTCCAGGTTGAACTGAGACTATCCTGTGCATTGCACAGTCAGGAAAGGGCAGAAGCATTAATGGTCTGTGTTCTGGGGGATGACAAAAGAAGGAAAGGAATAAGAAGAGAGGAGAGGAAAGGAGAGGAGAGAAGGGAAGAGAAGGGAGGGTAAGGGGAGGGAAGGGAAGAAAAATCACATGCCCATTATAGCATCCATAAAATGAAAGACCTAAAATAAGAAAGAAAAAATAAATAATTAAAATCTGTCAGCTCCCCTCAAATGAGCCTTGCTGGACTAGAAAATAGCCAACACAGTCGGGCGCGGTGGCGCATGCCTGTAATCCCATTGGCTTGGGAGGCGGAGGCAGGAGGATCGCAAGTTCGAGATCAGAGGCAGTCTGCGTAACTTAGTGAGACCCTATCTCAAAAAAAGGGAAAAAAATGGAGTGGGGGTGCAGCTTATTGGTCCAGCACTTGCAAAGCATGCAAGCTCTAGGCCCTGGGTTCAACCCCCGGTAGCGCAAAAAAAAAGAAAGGAAAAGAAAAAAAGAAAATAGCCAACACTTAGCAGTAAGAAAGAGCAGGCACAGTTCTAGGCACCATCATTAAGTACAATCTAGGCTAAACACAAAATTAGAGTCTCAGTAAAGCTAAAAGTAATTATCCTTCACATCAAGCAGCAATCAAGCATTCATTAAATCTACTTTCCACAGAACAATAAAAGAGAGAAAGTCCTGGTCATGGAGAATGTAAAGCTGGTTTGTAATCCCAGCTCCTGCATACAGGAGCCACCTGAGCGTCCTGTGCCTCAGTTTCTGCACTCACAGGCTCAAACCATCTTGTCCTTTATAGACTGCAGGTCTTGTGAAGTCATAGCTAATGTACCGTTCTAGGGCAAGAAAGAAGACTTGTGTGGAAGAATTCAAAAGACAAGAATATGTCTTGCATTAATATTTTAATAATGTTATCACATGTTACATAGTACATATCACACATAATAACCCTAATCTTAAGACATGCAGAGCCAATTCCAGAGAAGCCAGTTGGCAACGACTTTGAAAGTGAAATAAACGGGCAGGCTCTCAACACTGAGCTTCACAGGCCTGAGAGCTGGAAGGGTCAGGAAAGCAGGACTGGAGATCAAGTGTCTTTAGGTTAGAGATACTAAAAGCAAAACAAAGTAAAAATGTAAAGAACTGAGACTTTAATAAAAGGTTAAGGCATTTACATTAGGTTGTGTTTTAAGAAGTCTGTGAAGTGAATATAAAATTAGATGCATTTCTAACATGTATAACCAGCTTTACAAACACAAAAGGGGGTTACTATTCAGACTTTATAACTAATACCAGACAATACGGTTACAGGAAAACCAAGGAGGAAAATAATAATCATATGAGGAAAAATACATCAAGGAAGTTTATGTGGTTTTGAGAAAAGGAACTAGAAGAAACCAGAAAAGGTATATGTGAACAGGTGAGAGAGAAAGAGAGAGAAAAAGAGTGAAAGAGAAAGAGAGAGAGATCAACATTCATTTTGAATGATGAGAAAATAGTTCTCCTTAAAAAATCCTGGATATCAAACCTAATAAAAATGTTGTCACCTGCAAACTGTGTGCGACTGGGGTAGGTTAAACCCAAGTCTCACAAATACTTTGCAAGCACTCTACCATTGGGCTGCACCCTCAGCCCATTTTTTATTTTTTGTTTTGAGTCAGGGTCTTGCTAAGTTATACAGGCTGCCTCTCGTCTGGCTGTAGCTACAGATGGCTTCAGGCCCACAGACACTAGCAAAGATTTGAGGAGTAGTGAGAACAATATTGGGAACCAAAGATTAGTAGATGCAACTGTTTGAGGGTAATAGGCAGGAAGAAAGGGAATAGAGGGCTCTGCAGCCAGCCAGCTCTGGTAGGCATTTCCTCCCTGATAGATAATCCCCTTCCAAACAGCATACTTGCTAAAAGGAAACAGAATTAAAATCACTCCTCATGTCTACATCTGGTCCAGGAGGGATGATAAGACTGTGAGATATACACTACCACCAGCAATCAAAAAGGACATTGTTTAGTGGAGTCTGGTCCCTTATCAAGACTGATGTTGTTGTTGTTGTTAGGTGCCATCAAGTTGGTATCCGACTCATAGCGACCCTCTCTACAACAGGGGAAACACTATTGTCAGTGCTTCTCTACTGTGCATAGGGTTTTCAATGGCAGATTGATTTTTTTGGGAGGGGGTTGCCAGGTCCTTCTCCCAAGCCTACAGCTCCTGGTGTTCCCAGGTGGTCTCCCATCCAGGTACCAACCAGGCCCGACCCTGCTTAACTTCCGAGATCTGACGGGATTGGATGCCACAGGGCTATGGCTGCAGGCTATCAAGACTGATAGCTGCTTGGATTTCCAACCTTTTGAAATGCCTGTCTCTGAGCCCAATCCTTGAAGACACTGGGAATCCATTAACTCATCCTGAGCGCAGGCCCCAGGGGTAAATTTTTTCTTTCCTTCCCCTGAACGCTCAAACCCCACTATAAAGATGACAGCTGACCTTAGCTTAGGGCAGCAGTAGCCCTTCATTACTGCCTACCTTCATGTTCTGGAAGGTGCACTCTCTTTACAACCTATGTGTATATTTTCTTTGATAAAATTATCCTATAACTCTATACTATAATTGCTGTGTCTCATGTAAATTCTTTTATAAGGGGAAACACAGATGAACCAGGTAGGCAGAGGTAATTGTAGCTGCTGGGGAAGGACCTGATCCTGACCTGCTTCTCCAGTCTGCTTCCTGCCTCTCCCAGCTAACATCTGTGGCACTGTGACCCCTATTACAAAGCTTACATCTTTGATGCTGCTTCTGGGATTATACAGGTAACATCCCTAAAATCTCTGAGAGTGGAGGTCCCTCAGAACTCCTCAGGACATCCTCTCCTTACAGGTTCTCACACTCTCAGGTCTCTGGACCCTTCCCAGCCTTTCTATTTCTCCTTTCTAGGCACCTGTGATTGTTTTCAGTTTGGTCTTTCTCTTCTTTTTCAGGAGAACAAACCCACACGTTGGGGATCTCCAGGCCATTTCTTAATGTTCCTAATTTCACTTCCAACTGAACCTCCTCCCAGGTATTACTCCCATGGGAAGGAAGATTTCTCTGTCTCCATCTTCTCCCTCTCACCGATTGCTTCCCTCTCCCTTGGCTTATTGTTGTTAGGTGCCATGGAGTCGGTATCAGACTCATAGTAACCCTATATACAACAGGCAAAACACTATTGTCAGTGCTTGTCTGCTGTTCACAGGGTTTTCAATGGTGGATTGATTTTGGGGAGTGGGTCACCAGGTCCATCTCTCAAGTCTACAGTACCTGGTGTTCCCAGGTGGTCTCTCATCCAGGTACTAACCAGGCCCGACCCTGCTTAGCTTCTGAGATGAGACAGGATCAGATGCCACAGAACTAGGGCTTCAGGCACTCCCTTGGCTAGGCCAGAATTAAGAAGGGAACCCTGGGGGAGGGAGCAGAAGGGAAAGAGAAGCCTCTCCCGCAGCTACAGGAATGATAGTGACTAAACAGGATCCCACTTTGAATAGATAGAAACAGTGATAGTTTAGATTGGGAGACAGAGGATGAAACTGGATGGACACTGAAATCGAGCATTTGGCTTCGGAGGAGCTACACAGAGGTCAGTAGCAGGACCGCCATTCCGCCATTTTGCCTTCAAGCAGACGTCAGGATAGAATTCTGGAGACTCGGAGGGGACTTCGCCCACACACCCATGGGAGCCGGACCCAACACGGAATGCAACCTTGACATCACACTGTCACCCTGCCCTCAGGACACAAACTGCAAGTCTTCGGGTGAGTCAGTTTTGAGGTGGCACACGGAATCGCCATCTTTAGTGGCATACATCCCGCAGCCTGAGATGCTGGGCTGTTGTAGGTCCCTCACGTGAGAAAATAGGGATCAGAGCCACGAGAGTAGATACTCCAGGGTACGGGGAGTAATCGCGGAGGGAACTGGGAAACCAGTGCCAGCAGTATGCATCCAGAGCTGAAACGTGGCTCCCTCCCTCCTGTTGTGGCAGGACAGTCATGCAGACGCTATCTGCACAGACATAAGGGCACACATATGCCTGGACCCCAGACACACCTGAGGGGATCCTAAGCCATCCCACTGCACTGTGGAGAAAGGTGAGGTCTGCGGAGGAGGCTGAGTGCCACACGGACAGAGTGCTCCTTTCTGGCAGAGTCTTGCGGGACAATTAGACACAATAAGAACAGTTTCAAGAGCAATCGCTGTGCATGGCAGACCTACCACAGACTCTCTCTGGGGGTTTGAATATCATCCCACCCACAAGAGGATTTGGTCCTCCCAAGTGGTCTCCCAAGTGGGCGGAAAGCCTGCAATAAAAAAAGAAAAAAAGGAAAAAAAAAATCCACGATAGCAACCATATTCCCTCCATGCTATAGGCTTTGGCCTGAAATCTCTGATTTGGGGAATTGGTGCCCGAACTACATGGGACAGGGAGAACCCCAGGGAGGACCCTACAGGCTCCACTGCTTCTCAAACAATACAATAGACACAGAATATTTCCTAGAACCATCTCTTTGGTCATTGTGGGGCAATCTGCCATTTTCTATGTACTCGGCAAAATCTCTATAGACTAAGACAGACTGCTCCTGCAGATTGTGTGAAAACACTGCCATCCTGAGTTCTGGAGGGAGCACTGTTTCCTGCAGTATCAACTTCACCCGGTGGAACTGGGTGCCCGCAGTGCACTTACAAGAACATACGAGGGGTTTTTTGTTTGTTTGTTTGTTTGTTTTGTATGAGGATTTGAATCCAGGGTCTTGCACCTGCCTGCTTTGTAGGTGCTGGACCACCGTGCTGTGCCCCCAGCCCATATTTTTTACTTTTTGAGACAGGGGCTTCCTGGGTTGCACAAACTGCCTCTGATCTCGGGCTTGTGGTCCTCCTGTCTCCGCCCCCCAAGCCACTGAGATTGCAGGCGTGCACCACCGCACCTGACTAGAAGTGTTTTATATGTGTGTGCGAGCGTGTATGCATGGTTTTGTTTTTGTTTTTGATTTGATTTTGTTTGTTTGTTTCTTGGGGTTTTGTTCTGTTTTGTTTTGGTTTGGTTTGGTTTTTTGTTGTTGTTTGTTTTTGTTGTTTTGTACAGGGATTTGAAACCAGGGTCTTGCGCCGATTCACTTTGTAGGTGCTGGACCACCATGCTGCGCCCCCAGCCCATATTTTTTTTACTTTTTAACACAGGGTCTCGCTGGGTTGCACAGGCTGCCTGTGATCTTGGGCTTGCGATCCTCCTGCCTCCACCCCCAAGCTGCTGGGAATGCAGGTGTATACCACCGCACCTGACTAGAAGCGATTTTATATGTGGGTGGGAGCTTGTATGTGTGAGGTTTTTTTTATTTTATTTTATTTTATTTTTTCTTCCTTTCTTGTTTTACACTCTTCCCTCTTTCTATTCTCCTTCTCTTCTTCTTATGCTATATATGCGTCCTTGTATTAATTATTTTACCATCAGAGCCCCCACACATCTGTCAGTTTGCCGTGGGGGCTTGCATGTTGCAATGAGGCTGAGAGCTCTGCCACTGTAACCTCAGACATGAGCAAGGTTACCCATGGTGGACAGGTTTTCAGCTGAGCTTCCAGACTAAGACGGACTAGGGAGTGGGACCTGGCGAGCCACTCCCGAAACAACTAGCCACTGAAAACCCTATGGATAGCAAAGAAACACTGTCAGATATAGTGCCTGAAAATGAGGCCCCCAGGTTGGAAGGCACTCAAAAGACTACTGGGGAAGAGTTGCCTCCTCCAAGTAGAGTTTACCGTGATGACGGAAATGGAGTAAAGCCCCAGGGTGCTCAACTTGCTGATGTGGCATGACTCAAAATGAGGAGAAACAACTGTAAACATCCATTAATAATTGGAGCATGGAATGTACGTAGTATGAATCTAGGCAAATTAGAAATAGTTAAAAGAGAAATGGAGTGCATAAACATTGACATTCTAGGCATCACTGAGCTAAAATGGACCGGCATAGGCCATTTTGAGTCAGACAATCATATGGTCTCCTATGCTGAGAATGACAAACTAAAGAGAAATGGGGTTGCATTCATCATCAAAAAAGACATTTCAAGATCTGTCCTGAAATACAATGTTGTCAGAGATAGAATAATATCCATACGCCTACAAGGAAGGCCAGTTAATATGACTGTTATTCAAATTTATGCACCCACCACCAAGGCCACAAATGAAGAAAGGGAAGACTTCTATCAGCTTCTGCAATCTGAAATAGATCAAACATGCAATCAAGACATACTGATAATCACTGGTGACTGGAATGCAAAGGTTGGAAACAAAGAAGAAGGCTCAGTAGTTGGAAAATATGGTCTTGGTGACAGAAACGAAGCTGG
>VMDO01034556.1:0-11142 GCA_007922755.1 Pedetes capensis
ACGATATATGTAATTCTGTCATTTTTAATAACATCATAATACACCAACATAAAAATTATCCTTTTCTTTCAAGTAATTTTCTATTTTTGGAAGCATAAACTATCATTTGTATTTTCTATAATAAATGTTATGATAAATATACTAAAAAATTAACACGTGTGAAAGGCCTCAATTGTTCTTTAAAGATAAATACCTGAAAATGAATTGCTTAATTCAAGGCAAGTGGGGTTTGAAGGTGTTTCGTACATAATATCAAATTGCCATTTGAATGTATATTTCCTAAGAAGAATTCAGTCACATCTCAAATTTCTGATCAGAATGCTCAGGAAGTCAGTGAGGGGTATGCATATGACAAAGGCTGACAAGGAGCAAATCTTTTGCAGTTCTGCAGAGATCAGTAGCATTGCCTCTGGCTGTGAAGGGCATAATTCTAAACAATATCTTAATTTCTATCCTTGTTACTTCATTACATTTACCTTTATAAGCTATATTAAATCTATTCTAGCAAATGGCACACATTCAGTACTGAGAAACCAAAATTATAAGAGCAGCTCATTGCAGAATTGATTTCATCCAAAAATGTAAGAAAAAACAACATAAGTTCCTTAATATAATTGATAAGGTTTTGACTGAGCAAAGAGAAGTGAAGAAACAAACCATATAAAAATGATGATGATTAGCCTCTACATTGGACAGTTGTGAATTTTTTGGACAGGTGGCTTTCTAAATATATAAAATTCATCAAAGTAGCATTTATTGCCAAAAACCAAGAGAATGAGAGAAAGATTGCCTGTCCTCTCTTCTTGGGTGCTGGAAAATTCAGGAGAGGCTGGCCATAAGAGACGTGGCATTCGTGACAATACCAGCCCTGGAAAGCTATAGTGCATTCCCTCCCAAAAGAGTGGAAGCATCACCGTCAGCTCATAGGAGGGAGCCAGTGGGTATTTGTTAACTAGAAGGAAGAGTGCCTGCCTGGCATGTGACAAAGTCCTGAGAGAGGCAAACTGATACAAATCACATGCCCTGCTCATAAAGAATTCAGTCCAACACAATTGTATGAAAATGCCACTGTGAAGCTCACATTGCACCTAACTAAAAACAAAATTGAAAAATGTTCAATCTAGTAGGAAAGAAAGAACAACAAACCATTATGAGTCAATGTGTTACGTCCTTTCAGTGATGATTCTGAGGTCCTTGGGTGCCCTAGAATAATCTTCTCTGGAAGAGGATACAGAGAAGTCAAAACGTCATATGTCTGTGTTTGAATGAAGAAGGAATCAGGGACTTTTCAAAGAATCAGGAAAGTTTTATGGGAATAATAGCCTTTGAATTAGATCACAAATAGTGTTTAATGCTTTGTCATGATGACGTGACAGGAAAAAGGATGATTTGTAAGAACAGCAACATGAACAAAAACTGAGCAGGAAGTCGTGTGTTAGGTCCAGGCCTGTGTCTCTTGAGCAGTGCTGGTGATAATAATCTCCTCCAAATAATGGCATCAAGGATGTGGTTCATAGCATGAAATTGGATTGGTTTCTAACACTTGCAAGAGCATTCTAATAGCAGGGTATATTCACCATAAAGTATTTTCCTGTACTACGTGTGTGTGTGTGTGTGTGTGTGTGTGTGTGTGTGTGTGTGTGCTGGGGTTCACACTCAGGGCCTTGTGCATGTTAGGCATGTGCTCTACCACTGAGTATGTTAGGCATGTGCTCTACCACTCCAGCCCCATGTATTTCTTTGAAGCCTATGTTTTTGCATTGTTCATTACCTGAGGATATTTTATATCAGTAAATAAATCAATAAACTAGTAAACTCCTAGTCAGTATTATAGATCTCTTTAGTCCATGGCAGAGTGTGAGTCATGCCCCCCCCCCCCGAGTTATACTTAGATGTAGAGAGAGAAGCTTCATCTGCTTATCATTGATTCAAGTGCTGGAAATCAGCTCCGTGGGGTTTATCAGCCCCCAGCACAGCTGTGAATAGCTTGGAATTTGAATCATTTTGAACATAATATGTAATAAGGGACCTGACTATTTTTAGGTTCTACTTAATTATCTCCAATAATCAAGCACAAATCTTGGTATTTTTCCACTCTGTATTCCTTCTCTCTCCTCTCTCACCTTCCCTCTGGGTGTAAGGGAGTACATATGTGTGATCAGGAACAGGTTAGTGGACTGGGCCAAGTATGCCATCAAGAGCGTGATTAATAATGTGCTCTGGTGACAGGGAGAAGAGACTGATAGAAAGGTCCAGAGTGGTTGGTTCAACCCTGTTTGAAGCAGAGCAACAGTAATAAGGGGCCATCTGCCAAGAGAGTGCACAAGACACTCATGTCCTTTGGCTTTCCCAGGGCTGCCTTCCTTGCCAGTGTGAATTCAACCCAAACTACAATAGAGTTTTAGCATGTTGCACCTTCAAGGAATAAGAAGCCCACAGTTATTTTCCTTTTACTTTGCCTTTAACCAGTGCTCACACTTACAGCTGATGTTTGCTTGAATTGAGTATTAACATAGAGTAATTATTATTTCTAAACACTAAAAATAACCACTGTAAGTGGTAATCAAAACGTTTTCTGAACAGAGACACAAAAGAAGACAGGTGACGTCAACTTATAAAAAATTAAAAAGTGGCTTCCTATAGTATTTTCCCTAATAATTTCTTTTTATACTATGAAGCTATAGGCAGTCATATAATTGGGACTTTTTGACCCAATTCTGCCTGAGTGGGTAGGTGAGGAAAGCTCCCAGAACCTCTTAGGGTGTTTCCACCTCATAAAGTGTAAATTCCTATGTAAAAATATATTTTGCATTTATTCCACAGATTGGAGTTAGACTGAATTTTAAAGCACTATGCAGACATATAAGCTACTATTTTCTGGGTGATTCAGCAGGAAAAGAAGAGGAGTAAAGAATCAAGATACTTTCCTATAAATGATTTAAGAAAGGCTTTTTAAAATATATAAATATACTGCTTATACATAGAAGTCTATGAGGACAAAAAAGAGAGAGAGAGAAAGATTGATTCAGAGAGAGAGAGAGATTCAGAAAGAAAGGGGCAGAGAAAGAGAGAGAGAGAGAGAGAGAGAGAGAGAGAGAGAGAGAGAAGCAAAAGCCCTATGTACAGTGAAAGCCAGATGCAAATGGCGGGGTGGGAGGGAGGCACTTACTGGATTGGTATGTAAACGTTTGTTAGTATAAAATTACATGGAGATTCACTCTTCAAAGCTCACAATGAGCCTCTGATTGCAGGACAGGGCCTGCTGAGCGCTGCCTGCCTAAGGTTTTGTCAGCACTTTCATTGTGATCCGAAATTTCCACAGCTTAAAACTCAGCTGTAGGAAAAGTCTGAGAGTCCATGAGACCAAGGAGACTCCAAAACTCCAAAACTTTTTCAATATCCATAATATTATCAGTTTAAACACTTGGACAGTTCTATAGGGCATGAAATTCTCTAGGGTAGGAAAGTGTGAATTTTCAGCATGGAGGTATTTTAGGCTGATTTCCACTATTGTAATAAAATATCTGAGATAATTAACTTAAAAGAGGAAATGTTTCCTTTGGTTCACAGCACTGGAGATTTCAGTCCATGGTCACTTGGCCCTATTGCTTTGGGGCCCATGGCAGAAATATATGGCATAGGTAGCCCATTCACCTCATGGTGGCTAGAAGTGAAAGAGAGGAAGAGGAAGGAGTTATGTTTTATTATCCTCTTAAAGGGCACGCCTCCAATGACCTAACCACCTTCCACTAGTCCCCACATCTTAAAGTTTCCACCACCTCCCAGTAATGCCACTCTGGGGACCAACACTTTAACACTTGTGCCTCTGGGGGACATTCCAAATGCAAACTATAGCAGGAGCCTTCATCAGAGGCTGGTGCTTTCAGATTATTAATGAAAACTTCTAGTTAAAACTCAAATTTAAAAAAAAATCAAAAACATATTCCCTATGATGTATATAGAAAACAAACATTTTTAACAAAGAGCTTTGGAATAAATGACTGCATAAATAAATGCAAAACACCATTTCACAGACATAAAATGAACTTAGAAAAGTGAATCTGTTACTAAAACCATTTGGAGTAAATTTCACATTGTCAATGTGTTGTGAACACAGAAGCAAATATTTATTTCATGTTAATAGAGGCCTGGGAATTTCATGGAAGTGGGAGTGCTGGACCTTCCAGAAAAGTGAAATGATTTCAAATGTAGAATTTCTGGGCAGATCTGTTACGAAGAACTCAGAGGCCACAAAGTATCAGTCCTCTTGCAGGGACCAAGTTCTATTTCCTTGCCAATATCAGGAAGCAAGATGTGTTGAACTTGATCCTAAAGCTCAAGGGTCCTGAAAACCATTCTTTGTAAGGTCCACCAACACATCTTACAAAGATAGGATGTAGTGTCTTATTAGGACCTGAAGGAAATCTTTATTATTAAATTCATTTACTCAATAAACATTATTGAGGACCTATCCATGGCAAGCACTGAGTTGGATACTGGACAAAGGAAGATGACTAAGATCATTTACCTGTAAAGAGCTCCCAGCCAAATAATATGGAGCAGCATATGAACAGCCAGGTGGAAAGGTTGTCCTAAGAGTATATGTGTGAGAAGAAAGGCTTCCCTTAATTCTCTAATGTTCATGGAAATTAACTGACAATAGGCAGATTAGTAGGAGAAAAGGGGGTGCAAATTTATTAACATCCATAGAAAAAGATCACAGTACAAGAGTCATACATAAAGTATGACTGTCCCTGGAAGTTGAGGCTTAAATAACTTCAGAGCCACAGAGAGGAATAGAGACTTGAGGCTTAGTAGAGAGGAATTTGGGGTGGTGAAGATACAAGCTATCAAAGAGGTGAGGGGAGGAAAACATGGTGAAGCAAAGACTGTCTTTTGTTGTAGATGAAGTCTCTCAGGTGACCTCTCAGAGCTGCCCCTAGAAGAACAGAAGAAAAGTCTATCTGGTGCATGGTGTTCTGGGTATGGAAAACTGTAGTCTGTTCTTTCCTGGTTAACCCTTTCCTGGCTATTTGATGAGATTCTCAAGGAGAGGGGTTTAGACAATTGCATTTCTTCCCTTGGTCAGAAAAAAGAGTTCCAGAAAGAGCTTCTCCCTGGGCTCAGTTAGGAGAAAGAAGATAGAGTGGGAGGGATCTTGATTCTGAGGCATCTTCTCAAGCATCTTAAAGAAAGTGCCAGTCTTTGGGGTATCATTGTCTAAACCCCAACAGTAGACCCAGAGGATACCCAAAGAGGAAGTGATAGGTTCCATCTGGACAGGACAGGAGAGTCTTCATACAAACTAGAGGTTGAGGTAAGTGGAAAACTGAAGCAGTAGAACTAGAAGAGGTAACATAAGAAGAGTTCCCTGAAGGAAGAACATCCAAGGCAGAATCCAGGGGACACCTCCATTGAAGGCTCAGAGTGGAAGAGCCAGTTAAGGAGAAGGAAATATGACAGAGGTGGTCATATCAGAAGAACATGGTAAGGTGATGGCCAAGGCAGGGGAATTTCAAAAGAAATGTCCATGAGGAATGTCCAAGATAAGAACTGAAAAGAGCCAGGTGGATCATACCACTGCAAAATTTAGGAAAGAGGAAAAGAATGCAAATGACGGAAATAGTGCTAGCAACTGGAGAATATCTAGACTATAAAGGAAAGAATGAAGTTAATGAAGTGGCTAGGAGAACAAGTGATAGGAAAGAGATATAAGCACACAGACTACTAGAAGGAACCACTAAAGACAGCCATGAGAAGTACAGCAAAAGCAAAGTCTTGCTCTAAGCCAGTTCCTGTTCTGCTACCCTCACTCAATGAGGGTTAACACAGGTGACACCCCGTGTAACAGGTGGAGCTGGGACCAGCGCTCAGACTTCCAGGTTTCATCTTATCTAGCAAAGGACTTCAACATGGAAAAATTTCATCATGAATAATTTCTTGGGCTTTCACTCACCATAGTGTTGAGTGTGCTAACCACACTGAACCTTAGCTACTCTGATAGGAGAATTAAACCATCAACATTGCAATGTTGTGTTAGAAAGGAATGAGCAACATAAATTTAGGACCTAAACCTGCTGACACATAGACAGTGCTTAGACAAGGGGGGAGAGGTTCCAACAACAACCCAACAATGACAGCAAAAATAAAGCATAGAAGATGGGCAAAGACTTGAAGCGATATTTCTCCAAAGAAGGCATATAAATAAATGGCCAATACGTACATGATAAGATGTTCAAGAGTACTAATCATTTGGGAAATGCAAATCAAAACCACCAGGAGATATTGTCTCACATCTATTAAGAGTGCTACTATTCAAAAACAAACAAACAAACAAACAAAAAACAGGAAATATGTGTTGGTTAGCAGATTCAGAAATTGGCACACTTATGTGCTACTGGTGGGAATGTAAAATGATGCAGCCACATATGGCCAAGCAATGCCACTTCCAGGTATATGTCCAGAAGAATTGAAAAGATCTCAAAGAGATCTCAAAGAGATATTTACACACTCATGTTCACAGCGTAACTATTTGCAATAGTTAAAACTTGGAAGCAACCCAGGTATCCATATGAATGGATGAGTAAAATGTGGTACTCCACACAATGGAACCTAATCCAGCCTTGAAAAGAAAAGAGGGGAAGAAGATGTGGCTCAAAGTTAGCCCTCCTGCTTAGCATGCAGGAGGCCTAGGGTTCCATCCTCAGCTCCACCAAGGTGGGAGAAGAAAGGAAGGAAACCTTGCCACATGCTACAACATGGATAAAGCCTGGGGGATATTATACCCAATGAAATAAGCCAGTCACAAAAAAGATAATTGTTATATGATTCCGTTCAGATAAGGGACATACAGTAGTCAAATTCAAGATACAGAAAGTAGAATGGTGGTTTCCAGGGCTTGAGCAGAGGGGGAATAAGGAATTAAGGAGAACAGAGTTTCAGTTTTGCCAGATGAAAAAGAGTTCTGGAAACGGATGGTGTTGGTGATTGCACAAAAATGTGGCTTACTTAACACTATTGAACTATATACTTATTGTGGTTAAGATGGGAAATCTTATGTTATATGTATTTTAACACAATGTTTTAAATGGAGAAAAATACAACATCCCACGGCCCCAACCAAAAAAAAAAATTAGGAAGAAGAATTTAAAAGTTTTTTTCTAACTCATAGAGGGTGCTCAGTCCATCTTCCTCATCTGCTTACTTCTTTCTGATGTCAATGGAGAGGTGGAAGAGAGCCCTCAACTTGTTTCTAAATTTAAAAGAAATGTGTTCCCTTATTCACATTCTATTTCTCTTTTAAATGTGTGTAGACCAATTTAAACTCATTTTGCCTAACCTTGAAGTGAAATATTAGCTGGCCTCCCCCAGAGCTCTCCACCTGGCCTGAGGTCACTCACACCCTCCAGGGCCAACAACTGCATTCCTTCTGATCCTGTCCTGTCAACTCACAGGGTCCCACGGGGTTTTGAAACCTCAGAAATTTTCCAGCAAATGGCACTTGTCTGCTGACCTATATTTTTACCATGAACTACTTTTTAGCCTTGATACTTTCTGAAAGAATTTACATTTATAAGTAAAAAATGTGCATTTTCTTTAAAGTTCTTAACATCACCTGTACTCCATTAGACATCAAAGTTCATTTCTTTCTTATTGGCTCATTAGAATTTTTGTCACATATATTGAGATACTTTCCAAAGTCCTAGGTCCCTATGTTACTGTTGTTAGGTGTCGTCAAATTTGGTCTGACTCATAGTGACCCTCATAGAGTTTCCATGGCTGACTGTTTCAGGATTGCCTTGGGAGTGGATTGCCAGGTCCTTCTCCCATTTTGGCAGTGCTGGGAATTGAACTCAGGACCTCAGAGACTGCAGCGCAGTGCTCTACCAACTGAGCTAAATCCCAGCCCCCACACCTGGAATAGCAGGCACATATTACTTCTCAAGCTAGAACATACAATATGAAAGTTATAACACTTGAGAACCACGGCACTTATTCCCCCACCTCTACTGCTGCTGCTTCTAGTTGTGTGATGGAAGAGCAAGTTCAGAATCAAAAGACTTTATTGGGAATCTTGGCCACACCACTTAACAAGTACCACCTGTGGTATGTCCCTCTAGCTCCTTGGGTGTATCTTCTCATTGTGTTAATGTGTAGATGGCATCCTTGGTCCTTGTGATACTACAGAAAAGAATTTAAGCAACAAACACACATACACAGATAGAAATGGGAGTAAATGTAATATAGAAAAGGAATTAATATATGATAAGCCCTCGGAGATGCAGCAGTCTACTCAGAGAAGAGTAAGCAAGCTGTTTTCCTCAGGGGTTGTCACATAAGTTCAGCCCTTGGGGTGGAGTTTTACTTTTTGATTGTGAGCTCAGGGAGTTTTACAATTTTAACTTAGTGAGCATGTCTTTCCACTGGAAAAGCTCATAAGGTGGGGTTCTGGGGTCAAAACTGCAATGTTAATATTATGTTAAAAGATGGTAATCTGAGCCAAGGTTACTCTTTAATTAGAAGAGAAAAGTATCTGGCTGAGATTGATCTCATTTGTGAGATAGAGAATGTTGCCTTTTCTAATTGTTGTTGTTAGGAGCCATCAAGTCAGTATCCAACTCATAGTGACCCTATGTACAATAGGTGAAACAGTATTGTCAGGCTTCTCTGCTACCCATAGGGTTTTCAATGGCTGATTGTTTTTTGGGAGTGGGTTGCCAAGTCCTTCTTACAAGCCTATAGCACCTGGTGTTCCCAGGTGGTCTCCTATCCAAGGACTAACGAGGCCTGACCCTGCTTAGCTTCTGAGATCTGATGGGATCAGATGCCACAGCTACAGCTGTAGGCTTTTCTAATCGGCCCATGTAAACATCCTGAGCAAGCCTCCCCAGCTTAATCAGCATGGGCTGGTGGCAGCCAGCATCTTGAGCTGACCTCTCTCTCTCTTCGCAGATGTGGCTGTGCTGGTTTCCTGAGCAGGTACCCTATCCAGACAGTCCTAGTTCTTATGGGCACCTTGAGCAAACACCTCTGTTTTAACAGACTCAAGCTTGACCCTTTGTTCCTCAAGTGCTTGAATTAACCCTCAGCATCCCACTGCCAGTCCTAATTGACGCCTGCTCTGGTGGCTTGGAGCAGTGGGAGAACAAGGTGGCCCTCGCAGGAAAGGCATCTGAGGAGGAACTGTCGCCACAATGTGAGAGGCAGATGACACATCTTACACCTGGAGCATGGCAGATAGATACTCAGGAAGCATCCCTTTCTTCCTCATCACATGGAGAATATTGAGCTCCGTTGTGTCAGTCTAGAGGACAAAGACACAGACCATTCATAAGCCAAAGCATTCCTCTCCTAGCCGGGATGCACTATTAAACCCAGGAAAGGAGTAAGGGACACATCGCTGCTATTTCCTCAAGGACGAAGGAAGGAGAAAAGCGAAGAGGAGAAAGAACGAAGAAGGAAAGGAAGGCCAAAGGGGAGGGAGGGAAGGAAGGGGAACAACCTCAGCAACGTGAAATGTGGGAAGACAGTGGGCGAACACTCTGAAATTGCAGGTTGACTGCCTGTGAGGCCGGTGCTGCCTGGGTTTCTCTGACTTGCACTGATCGGGACACCTACATGCTGTTCTTGCACCTTGTGGCCATGGGGGAAAGAAATGAAACAGTAATCTGACATTATCAGACCCCAGAAAGGCACTAATTAGGTTTTCTCCAGACTTTTTTAATTTAGTGAGTGCCAGGAGAAGATCACACCTCTCCTAACACTTATAAAGAGAATTTGTGAGCAGGACTGTGCGCGAGTAATACCTATTTGGTGCCTGAGGCACCATGTTGCCATGGTATCAATCAGATTTTTGTCTTCATCAGGGAATAGAAATTAAAACTGACAATGCTTGAGCACCAGTGTTTGTGTTTGCCCCTCCGAGTGGTGTTAGTGCTTGGAGAGGGTTATGTTGTTATTGTTTCCGGGTTTTGAAACAATAGCACATTAAAATGTGTAGGATGTGAAATAATGCAATGAATTTAGAGAAACGAAGAAGCCCCCAAAGGAGCTCATTGTTCATATAAATTTACACTATCACAGGATGTGGAAATGCCAAAAAGCGAGTTCCCAATGGTCAGACTAAGTGGTGTCATCTCAGAACCAAAGAGTTTGCAGGTAACAAATGGGGTTCAAGTGTGAGATTGATCTGGAAGCCTAATTGGCTATTTTTATGGCATTGAATTCTGATCTTATATTAGAGCTATAAAATATCCGTTGTGTTTCAGGGAACATCTGTGCATTTGGCTCTCATAATAAAAGAAATATTGAAAATCAAAAGAAGTAGCTCACCATAGAGAAAAACAAGGGAGTGATTAATACGAAATTCAGGAGAGTGGTTGCCTGTGGGGCTGAGGCAGAGGGAGGAAGAGGCTTCATAGACATCAGTACTGTTCAATTTCATTAGTTGAAGGGCATTTTATTTATTTTTCTTGGACTCCACGTGGACATTGCCTGCATTCATCACAATAAAATTTACTTAAAAGGTAAGGGAGATAAAATATGGCAAGTGAGTGGACTGCAGGCAACAGATCCAAGTCTGGACTCTGCTAACTAGGTAAGGGATGTGTCACTCACCTTGGCTGAGACTCACTTTTTTCACCTGTAAAATAAAGACATGCTAAAATGGTCACTGTTCTCCATCCTAGCTTGAACACTGTCCAGCTCTGTATCTATCACATGGAATACAACATTGCTGAATTAATCATGTTGGAGGAATCGTCTTTTCCTCATTTTGAAATGTGAAATCGAAAAGCCCCTATGTATGCCATCTAACGGTGGACCCATTTGACCAGCAGTGTGAGTTATTCTTGTAGTGTAGGTGAACCGGTCCTCCTGGGTAACTCTGCTGACTATTAGCAGGGTCACAGCGACTCTTTGTAAAGCACCATACTGTAAGGTAAGCAATAGAGCTTATGGCCTGGGAACCAAAGGTTTTGTCTGTTGTCAACACTTCCCGCATCTCTCTCTGCGCGTCATCTCTTCTTGCCTTCCTTCTCCAAACGTAAAACACCAACAGAAAACTCGAAGGGCACCTAATTACTTCATGCTCATCAACCGTGCATCAGATGCTGCCAGGTACTGCATATTTCCCCCCCAAAT
>VMDO01034557.1:0-16854 GCA_007922755.1 Pedetes capensis
AACAACAACAACAACAACAGCAACAACAACAACAACAGCAACAACAACAACAACAACATAGAGGATGATAAGCTATTTTTAAAATTTTCTTTGGAAAGCATTTGTTTTTAACTTTATTACCATGTAATTTTCTCAATTTTTACTTGAAAGCATGTTTGAAAAAGACGCCGTTGTCCTATTTCATCTAAGTATTTGCAGGGATATTTTGTCATAACAAAATAAACAACTTAGTAGTTTGAAAACATCATTAAGATAGTGGGTGATTTTGTCCTTTTATTTGATTCTTATGAATAATCTAGTCACTCAATTTGTTTACTTTTGGGGGATATTTATTTGCTATGTCCAAATTCTCTATCACTTTCACTAAAACAGGTTAAAAAGAGCTAAAATCAAATTTACTAGCTTTAAGCTTCTGCCACTTGTAATATAACTAATGACTAAAAGCATAGAATAAAATAATATATCCACATTTTGCATTATCCATGATAGTTTTCTCCTCAAATACAAGGAAGACCCTCTACTAGATGGACTGACACAGCAGCTGCAGCCATGGGCTTACACGTAAAAAAAGATCCTGTGCATGGCACAGCGTCAGGCAGTGTTTCCTTCTGTTGTACCTAGGGTTGCTGAGTTGGACCTGACTTGATGGCACTTAACGTCAATGCTAAATGGATGACCACTTAACTTCCAAAAAATTTAGCCTAAAGATGTTGTGGAACTAGCACCAAAACTTTTAAAATAGCTTGATTCCTCTTCAGCACATTAGCTAAAGAAGCAACTTTGTGTTTTTTAATAATGACAAATAATTAAAAGCATACCCATTTAGTGGTAGAAATACATGTTATAGACTATCATGGAGCACATTGTTTTTGTCTGGATAATTACTGAAGCAGGAGTTACTAATTAGACAAAAATTTCTAATGTACTCATAGGCCTGCTTTATGGAATAATTATATATAAACCAATTACATTTTAGAAAGTATCTGTCAAAAATAACAACTTATTTCTTGGTAATTGGTTTTTGGTAATTGGTAATTGACAGTAATATTTAAATTAGACATTATTAATTATTATAGCCACTCAGACAAAAACAGAAAAAACATATCATATAAGTATAGCAGAACATATATCATTTACTTAGTTACAGTACATGAAATGTTCTTATCTTAATGAGGTTCATTCTGAATTGGAGTTACCATGTAACCTAGCTCAAGACACTGAATGCAGCATAAGATTCAGGTTCCAACTAAAGTGTCAGTTATGTCCTCTCATATCGAATTTTGTTATCTTGGGAGCTCTGGAATCAATAAAAGCCCAGAATCCTTTACTCTGGTTTTATAAAATATCTTTTAGTCATTCCATTATTGTTGTTGTTGTTGTTAGGTGCCTTCCAGTCAATATCCAACTCATAGAGACCCAAAGTACAACATTCGAAACAGCATTGTTACTGCTTCCCTGTGTTAATAGGGTTTTGTCTTATTTTTCTCTTTGCTTCATTTTATCATTCGCATGGAGGCATATGCTACTACTAGAACTAAACAACTATATAACATGATGTAAGTATTTAATTAGTCACAGGGAGGCTTTGTTTAACCATTTTTTGAATTGTAATTGTCATATTGTGGAGAATAAATTAATGTTCTACTTAGTAATTTCACAAGTGTTAACTCTTATCCATAGTGAATTTGCTCATGGCAAATGATAGCTATATGGGGGAATTTTAATATGTGTGTGTTTAATACTTAAGCCATTCAAAATACCCAATTATTAAATTATCATTGACAAATTTCCATAATTGTAAAACCAATGCAAATTTCATGAACTCACTAAGTGGGTTGAACCCAGAGCCTCAAGCATGCTAGGCAAGTACTTTACCACTGAACTGAACTCCCCAGCTCCCCAATTTTACCTTTTATGTTGAGACAGGATCTCAGTAAGATGTGCAGCCTGTCTTTGGCCTCAAGCTCATGATTTTCCTTCCTCAGCTTCCTGAGTACCTGGGAATACAGATGTGTGGCAGAGCACCCAGCTTGTTAATCATATTATATTAAAGAATAATGTGCCCATAGAAAAATTCAAAAGCCAGGTATCTGTAGTGGTCAAATATAACCATTCTATGCCTTCGAGGAAACCACATAGTAACTTAGTGTGTGCTTTACACTAGACATACATTCTGGTGTTGCCACTGTAAATAAATATATATATGTAAATATATACATTTTACACATACATATATATACATATTTACATATATATTTATTTATTTACAGTGGCAACACCAGAATATATATATTATATATATATATTTATATGTAAATATATATATATGAATGTATTATATAAAACAATGGAAATAAAAGTGATAAGCCAAGCACTCTTTTTACCTTTAATGTTATACATACATACAACTCTCCTTTCTTTTATTTATTTTAAATAAAAGTATCTCTCTGTAGATGTGCTCAATATAAAAACAACATGCAAAACAGAACAAAGGAATGAATGAAATAAATATAGTTATTATTTAAGCCTGTTCTCATTTCTACTTCTAGTATTTGAAGAATTCACTTAGGCTTGCAAACTATGAATGCATAGAAGAAAGACTTGCTGGAGCTATTAGCATGGCTACATGTCAAACAAGCAAATAACAAAAGAAAAAATATGTACAGGGAAACAGCAAAACAGAAAAAGAATATTTTAACACAAATTAAATTTTGCATCCAGTGAGTGCCCTATCTGATAAAATGGGGTGGCTATTATCCTTACGCTTCAGCTGGACACAGTTGACTGCATTGTACAAGCAAGAACCAAAACCTATTACTAACAAAGGGAAGTCCTATCCAATGGCGTTATCAATGAGTTTTCACTTCACTGTGCAAATTCTATATACAGTTTTGTTAAGTAGAAGCAGAAGTTGAATATATCAAAGGGTGACTATGATGGTATTCATGAAACAAAAAGAAGGAGGGTGGTAAAAATGCTGATGCGAGAGAGATTTTTATTCAATTAAAGTAGCACTTCATAAAATGCTAATATGTGAACTAATAACATTTCAAATCCTTTGAAGGCTGGAGCACTAAAATATACAATCATACTCTTAATAAATGATTGCATTCATCGTCTGGATTTAGAACACTCATGTGCACTTTCAAGTTTATTCACTTATTATCCTGACTCTGGGAAGCCATCTAATCATTTTTGTGTCTATTCCCTAATCTATAATTGAGAACAAATGTAGACAATTTTGCTTTGTTTACCAGAAGACTATAAAGACTCAATAAATCTTAATCTGGCAAAATACACTATAAAATGTAATAAAGAATAAAAGGAGTATGTGAATTACCTATAGTCAAATCAGCGAAAAGATATTTCGATACACAGGACTTCAAAAAAAACTATTATTTTCTAAAAAATTACATCAACACATAACAACCTCAGGAAGCAATGAAGCACAATGGAAAGTATAGGGCTGGAAAGTCAGCCAACACTGGCTTTGAATTCTGTATCAGGTGATTACTATCTTAGTTTTTCTCTCTGTAAAATAAGGATAGTATTGTTTCCTACTTAGAATTATCACAATTATTCAATCTGTGACACACCTCCTAGATTTGTCTTTAAGACTTATTGCCCTAGCTTCTGAGAATGCTGTCAGAAGACAGTCTTCAGCCGTAATCACTTTAGCAATTAGATTTGAGGGCAGAGAACCACTTAGCCCAAGGTGATACCAGCAGCATCCCACCTCCATTGACTGACTTACACAGAAATAAAAAGGCCTGACTTCCTTGGCCCAACTCAGCATAATTCTAAGGACCTTTATACCTCTAGATCTCCCTATGGTGTTGGCTAAGGCTGCCACTGGGATTGTGAATTGTTTGGTGTGTCGATAGACCATCTCCTCCTTCTTTCCCTCCTTCCACAGGTATTGATCATAAGGGTACTCCTCTTGGCAGACAGCTTCTATGCTAAACTCCATGTTAGAATCTACTGTGGAAAGAGCTCAATCTGCCACAGAGGATTAGTGATAATGTATAGAAAGGAGCCTAATAACAATTCAGCATCTAATAAGTAAGTGAATATCACTATGTTTATCCTCAAACAGTTATTTTGAACCATAAACTTTCATAGCAGTTAATATAACTTCTGCTGCCATAAAGGCAGAGAAAAAATTTGCATATATTCAAAGACAATGAAGTTTACCCATTTCAACAATTACACAATAATTCAAGCCCAATATAGGTTAATAGAGAACTAGAAGAGTGACATATTAAAATATACTTTCACATAAAATGCCTACATAATTGAAGTAAATTTTTTCTTATATAGTTAAGAACTATCTCATATTTTCATTTGTTGTCAAATTATGAATGTAATCTATGATGGCAAACTTTGATGAAATAATTCATTGGAATCTTCAATAATCTCCTCCAGGCAGTGGTCTCTATTTCATAGTGTGTTGGTTATAATTTTGTAACAAAACACTTAAGGAACATTTGTGAGTAATTTTTTTCTAAAAAAAAGGCACAATGGAGACTTCACAGAGTAGACTCAAGCTAATACATATTAATTCCTGAAATGTTAACATGATGTCTTACTACTAAAACAAGAAAAGCCTTGATAGACATCAGAAGTTAAAAAGATAGCCTAAATGTGTGAAAGGTTCATGTTTTTATGCCATGCTGCTCCAGGGAATTCTGGGAATCAACCAACAAGTCATATTTAGATGTGCTGTGCTAAAACCAACTAACAAAGACAAAACAGCTAATCATTATAGTTTTAGAGCAACCAAGTGAATCTCTGAGATACAGCCTTTTTCCTACCAATATCCAAGATAGTAAAGGAAAAACAGGAAGGGTATAAATCTATGAGATTAGAGAATTTAGAGCTTAGGTCAAATTAGATAAGCAGAGCATCTTGTGTAATTTTTACAATACATAAATCTATTAACATTGCTACGTAGGTTAGCTCAGCTATTACCAGGCAACATGGAGGAAGGGGATTAAGAATAACTCCATTCAGCCACGAGGAATGACGAGGACTATGTGAGACAAATGCCATCGCTAGCAATTGAAAATGACATTGTCCAAGGGACACTGCACCCTAATTAAGATCAATAGCTGTCTAGATTCTTAGGTTTTTAAAATATTCTCCTCTGAGCCTATCCTTTTGAAGGTGCTAGGGAGGCCATTAACCCACTCTAGACATAGACCCCAGGTGTGAAGTGCTTCTTCCCTATCCCAAAGGCTCAAACTCCCCTATAGAAAGTACATTTGACTTTAGATGTTGCAGTAGCTCTCCTCTGTCCCCTACCTTCCCTTCTTGAGGTGCACTAGCTTTCACAATAAACCTTGCCTGTGTTCTCTATTACAACTTCTCTGTCAGGTACAAATTATTTCACATGCTGAACACAAAAACTGAGGTTTGCTGCCAGCCTCCTGGACCCATGTTCCCCTAGTAACAACATAAATTACTTTTAAGATTAAACTTTTAAAAAAGAGTAACTCTCTCAGGAAAATAGCAGTGTTATAGAATTTTCCATCTATGCTCTTTTTCTCCTACAGGTTTTGTCATTATCTATTAAAACTGTCATGACAATCACATGTAATATATTACTCCTACAAAATGGGTTTTGTTTTGATATTTTCATACATGTGTACAATGTACTTTGATCACATTTACCTCCCCAACTCTCTTTCTTGTCCCCCTCCCCATTCTCACTGTTGTTGTTGTTGTTGTTAGGTGCCGTCGAGTCAGTATCCGACTCATAGCGACCCTCATAGGGTTTTCACTGGCTGAGTGCTTCGGGATTGCCTTGGGAGTGGATTGCCAGGTCCTTCTCCCATTTTTGCGGTGCTGGGAATTGAACTCAGGACCTCAGAGACTGCAGCGCAGCGCTCTACCACTGAGCTAAATCCCAGCCCAAAATCTATGAACCAACCTATATATTGTTGTTGTTGTTAGGTGACATTGAGTCATGTTGGACTCCTAGCGACCCTCATAAGGTTTTCAATGGCAGATTGTTTCGGGATTGCCTTGGGAGTGGGTTGTCACATTCTTCTCCCATTTTTGCGGTGCTGGGAATCGAACTCGGGACCTCAGAGACTGCAGAGCGGCTCTCTACCAACTGAGCTAAATCCCAGCCCCCAAATTCATTATCATAGCCATGTTGTTGTTGTTGTTAGGTGCCGTCGAGTCGGTATCCGACTCATACCGACCCTCATAGGGTTTTCATGGCTGTTTCAGGATTGCCTTGGGAGTGGATTGCCAGGTCCTTCTCCCATTTTGGGGGTGCTGGGAATTGAACTCAGGACCTCAGAGACTGCAGCACAGCACTCTACCAACTGAGCTAAATCCATTCTCACTGATTTTCCCTAAATAGTTCTCCTTCTGCTTTCATGTCTTAAAAAAAAAATCCAGATTCCACATACAAAAAAAAATTTTCAATATTTTGCTTTCTGAGTTAGCATTATATACAGAAGTCATGTATGTCATATTTTAAGGGAAATTTATGAGAGTTTTCAGGAGTAAGCATGGGTAATAAGCAATCATCACTTCCTCTCCTCTAATCCAGGCTGGGATTTAGCTCAGTTGGTAGAGTGCTGCTCTGCAGTCTCTGAGGTCCCAGGTTCAATTCCCAGTACTGCAAAAATGGGAGAAGGACATTGTAATCCACTCCAGAGGCAATCCCAAAACAATAAGCCATTGAAAACCCTATGAGAGTCTCTTTAATCAAACATGTCTCAATGGCACCTAACAACAACAACTACTATAACCCATAAGATCTCATTCATTCCACTGCTTCCTAGCTTATACATTACTTATAGTACTTTTCACAATCAGGAATTGTACATTTTTTGGTGTGCCATTTATTTAATGTTTGTTTCCACAGTATACTGTAAACTTCATGAAATGAGAAATCCTCCTGGCTTTGTATACACTGTATTCTCAATACTTGGCATGGGCATGTACCAAGTAGATGAACAATAATTATTTGTCAAATGTAAGGGAAAAAATCAGAGAGGAAGGAGGTATTCACATTGTAATTTCCATTAAAACTGGTTCATGAAAAATTGAGAATTGACTTTGCACATGATAAAGGTTAATATTTATCATGATATATATAATTAATTATCTTATTTTATTTTATTTTTTCTGTGGGTTGAACCAAGGGCCTCATGCACACTAGGCAAATGCTCTACCACTGACTTGCACCTCAGCCTCTATTTTATTTTTTTATCTTGAGACAGGCTCTCACTAACTTACAAAGGCTGTGTCTGACTTCAAACTCATGATCCTCCTGCCTCAGCCTTGCAAGTCCCTGGGATTACAGCCACCCACCATGGCATTTGGCGGGATATGTCACATTTAAAATAACAAATTATATATAATATCTAATAGGTGTGACTATAAACTTGGACATTGAAAACTTATAAGGTATTAAGAAATGTGTAATCTCATCTCTGAAAATGTCATTTGAAAATTTTAAATGTGAATTATTCATTTGTGACAAAGATATGAATCTAACTATGTATTTTCAGTGCTGGGATTTAGCTCAGATGGTACAGCGCTGCACTTCAGTCACTAAGGTCCCGAGTTCAATTCCCAGCACCACAAAAAATGGGAGAAGGGCGTGGCAATCCACTCCCAAGGCAATCCTGAAACAGTCAGCCATTGAAAACCCTATGAGGGTCGCTATGAGTTGGATACTGACTCGATAGCACCTAACTAACTAAACTAAATGTATTTTCATCATTGATTTACTTTTATTTTTATTTTTATTTTTACTTTGTGCAACAAGGTCTTGCTATTTAGCCCAGTGTGGCCTTGAACTCTTGCACTCTTGAACTCACTGTGTAGCTCATGGTAACCTTATACATGGAACCCTTATGTTTCAGTTTCCCAATTGCTGGGATTATAAATGTGCACCATCATGCCTGGCTCAGCATTAATTTTTGAAACTCCAATCACAACCCATTAACCGAATCAGAGATTTCACAGAAATGCAACATTTTTGGTTGTCTCTTAAACCATCTTGATAATGAATCAATTAAATGCATACTTCAAAAACTATACTGAATTATTACGTCTGAGTTTGTGAAATTGCAAGATGTGCTATGCCATTATAAAAAATATATATTTTTTTCTTTTGAAAGTTCATTGCTTAATTTTTCCACAGAGGAAATTTTCACATGAGAAATGTGGCTTTCTAAAGATCACAATTTTAGTTTTCTACAAAGTATCTATCAGCTTGTTGTGCTGTGGGAGCTTGTGTGTTGCTGTGATGCTGAGAGATATGCCAGGAGTGTTTCAGGTATCAACAAGGCCACCCATGCTGGACAGGTTTCAGCTGAGCTTCTATACTAAGACAGACTATGGAGAAGGGTTCAGCAGCCCACTCATTATACAAGGAGTCACTGAAAACCCTATGAATAGCAGAGAAGCATTGTTAAATATAGTGCTGGATAATGAGCCCCCCAGATTAGAAGGTATCCAAAAGACTTCTGTGGAAGAGTTGCTTCCTCAAAGCAGAGTTGACCTAATGATGGGAATGGAGTAAAGCTCCTAGGACCTCCTTTTGCTGTTGTGGCATGGCTCAAAATAAGAAGAACCAGTAGCTGCAACAATGGGCTCAAACATTAAAAGACTGTGTTCATGGCACAGTGTTAGGTAGTGTTTCTTTCTGCTGTACTTAGAGTTGCTATTAGTGGGGTCTGACTTGATGGTACCTAACGACAACAACAACAACATGCAGAATGTGTTTTTTTGTGTTGGTCAAAATTAAGTACAGGAAAAGATACCCTGGGTTATCAACTGACCATTGATTCTAGAAAAGAATTGTTACCAGCCTCTAGCAATTGATTATCAAAATGTATAGAAAATTACTCAGCATTTTTCTTTTATTCTTAATTCTTTTCTGTCTCTCATTTCCCATCGTTCATTCATAAGGCTAGAATATAAATGATACATATGAGAGAAGATTATAATCATATATTGGTTTGGATTCATAGAGCCAATCATTCTACTTTGAAAAAGTATAAGTTTGTCTATTCTAAAATCAAGGAGAAAATAAAGAATAATAGCAATTTAACATGATTTACGGAGTAAATATTAGACATTGGGCAGAAGACTGTTACTCTCTAAATATAAATTATTTGTCATGAAACACATTTAAAAATCTCATAAAAGCAAGTTTTTCCATGCATTTCACTTCAAAAAGAAAGAGAAAGAATCCACAGCTCCTTTAAAAAATGGGCTACTTGCTAGACCAGAGCTTGGATTTTTCATGTTTGTCCAGTTGCTCAGCAACTGCAATTGCATTTGTATAATTTATATTAGACATGAGATACTTCCCAGCTTTATTCTTCCTTCTTATGAAAGGAAAGCTATTGTTAAGCCAAATAATTTCTTTCAGCATTAAAGTAATAGCATTTGGAATCTGAATGGGCTTAAGTGTATCTTCCAACCTAACCAATTCAAATTATTTCTATGCTGATATAAAAATATCCACGTTGTGATTTTTTGTGTCTTATGTAATAACATCTGAAAAACGCAAGACTGATAAAATTTTTCTACAAAAACAACTACACAGTACTTCGTTGATGTAATTGTTTAAATGATGCTCTCTTTACCAGAGAGCCATAGTAGTAAATACATTTTAAGTCAATCAATTTTCAATGATACTTAGATTTTTGTTTTGCTTTGTTTTTATAAATAAAAGCAAAACTTGTATTGAATTTGTATGGAAATATTTTATGGAAAGACTCTCTGCATGTACAGGTAGAATATTTTATGAAATAGCTAAGAATTTTGGATGGATTCAGTCAGGAACACCATATGACTTACTCCTATACAGAACCACCAACGGACCAGTGATGTGACCATGGCGTTGGTAGTAATTTGTATCTTATAGACAGAGATTCCCAAACACTGATCATGTGCCTACTACACAGTATGACTTACAAAATAACTATTTTCTGAATCAAAGTAAACAGCCAGTAGGATATAGCTTAAAAACATATTTTTAAACAACATGATGTAACCCAAATCTGGCTAGAAGTTACCCACCATGATAGGTTTCTTAGTCTCCAGTTGACTTACATTGTTAAACAATAAAGACCATTCAAATTCAATGTGTGCATGCACATACAAATATATAATAAACAACAGAGAGAATTTAACCAAAAAGAACATAAATTACCATATAATAAATGTAATTGCTATGATAAATCATCTCACTTCAATAAATACATTATTTTATGTCATAAAAGAAAATACTATAGCAAGGAAAAACAAATTGACATATTGCTTATTTCTGTAAAATCATATCCTACCACAATGCACCAAGTACTTATGTCTCTAAGGGTGTTAATACCTTTGCGAACACTTTGTAAGTTCAGTGGTACCACTGACTTAAAATAAACCCTCATATTTCAATGCTTATAACATATTTGATAAGAATATAGTAACTGGTTTTTATCCTGTATAAATCAATCCAAAACTCTGTTAAGTCAAAAAAAGTACACTGCCAAATACTTTAAAATTGGCAGTAAAATATATTTAAATACTAGATATAGAGGGCTTATTTCAGGAAGGTCAGCTCAGAATGAATATTCTATCTATGCTTGCTGCTATTCCTTAGAAATAATGAGTGCACCTTTGATAACATTATATTCTTAATACCATCAGAATGTTTTCAATTTTGACACTGTAACTGTTTTTTCTTCCCAAGAAAAATGTAAGACATATAAAGATAACTGATTCGAGGTATCAAGTAAAGCTAAATATAACCAAATGCCAGCCTCATTACAGATTCTAAAATTATTGGGAAACATAAAATTGTACAATAGATGGAGTCAGCTTCCTTTTTAGAAAGATAAAAAGGGATCAAAAAATTATGGAACAGCAAAAATAGATGAACCAAGTATAAGCCATTAGCTGTGTTGGACAGTTATCTTTTAGGTGCATGTCTCAAAATGTGACCTAGGGGCAGTAGTGAGTGGGGGTGATGCTGTCTCTACAATACCACTGTGGATAAAAAGAGATGGAATGAATGTCAAGATAATTGCCATACGATATGGGAAATTTAACATCTGTCTAGGCAGTACACATAAGAATCATGTCACGGAACCAGGAGCGATGACTTGGAAATCCATTATATGCAGGAGACAAAATAAACATGGGTAGACAGCTCTTTCTTTTTGATGTAGAAATTAGACAGTGGCCCACAGAATGACCATGACAAATTGAGTAATAGGCAGCAACAGTGAGGCCTTATCTGTTTCTACAGTAGTATCTGAATTCAAAAGGAAATTAAAAATTAGTATGGTCTACCACACACACACACACACACACACACACACACACACACACACACACAAAACAGACAGCAAAGAATCACCGTGTGTATTTCACTCAACACATATTAATTGAACACTTCCAATGTAGAGGCACAAAGGATTTCAATGAATAGGAAAAAGACATTGGTCTCTCTAGGGAGCTTGAATAAATCAAGCTTATTCTATTAACTTTTCAAAAATCCTAAAGGGTATAAATTATATCCATAAAAAGACATTAGTAGCTGGGGTTTAGCTCAGTTGGTAGAGTGCTATTCTGAGCTCTCCAAGGGCCTGAGATTGACCCACAGCACAGCAAAAATGAAAGAAGGACCTGGCAGCCTACTCCCAAAACAATCCCGAAACAATGAGCCATTGCAAACCCTATGAATAGCAGAGAAGCACTGACACCGTGCTGGGCATGGCATAGTGTCAGAGAGTGTTTCGTTCTGTTGTACATAGGGCCGTTAGGAGCCAGACCTGACTACATAGCACCCAACAAAAAAGGGAATTACATTTTCATAGTATTATAAAAATCTTAGCAAAATAATAAGCTGAAGAGATAAAATTCTTAGCTCTGTGATCTGATATAGTGTTTGGTCCTAGGTATGCTATATTAATGCAACAAAATCCTGGAGAATTCATAAATGGTATTGTCTTAGTTGGTTTGTGCTGCTCTTATAAACCATAAATTGGTGCCAGGTGTGGGCACAGTGGCGCATGTCTGTAATCCCAGAGACTTGGGAGGCAGAGGCAGGAGGATCACAAGTTCAAGACCAGAGGCAGTCTGTGTAATTTAGCAAGACCCTGTCTCAAAAAGTAAAAGAAAAGTGGGCTGGGGTGCAGCTCAGTGGTCCAGCACTTGCAAAGCATGCAAGCACGAGGCCCTGGGTTCAACCCCCAGTACCATAAAAATAAAAAGAAAGAAAGAAAGAAAGAAAGAAAGAAAGAAAGAAAGAAAGAAAGAAAGAAAGAGAGAGAAAGAAAAAAAAGAAAGAAAAAAGAAATTAACTGAAAATAGGAAGGGGATTTGGATTTATGAACTTATAAAGATCCATAAGTTAATTTAAAAAATCATCAAAAAACCATAAAATAGGTGGCTTATAAACAATTGAAGTTCATTTCTCATAATTCTAGAGACTAGGAAGGTCAGGGTCAAGACACATGCCTTTCCTGTCTGGTCACTGCCTGTTTCCTGGTTCACAGGTGGCTCCTTCTTGCTGTTGTCCTCTTATAGTGGAAGGGAAAAGTGTCTTTCTGTGGCCTTGTTTATAATAGCACTCATTCATTTATGAGGGCTCTTAAAGGCTCAGCTAAGAGCCCCACTTCTCAATACGATCACCTCTGGGCAAGGAGTTCAACATATGAATCCAACATTCAGACCCCAGTGGTTACAAAGATAAAAGCCCAGAGAGAGGTCTGGATATGGGTGCTGACTGTACTTCATGAGAATTTTAATGGAAAGAGTTCAAAATACTATATATACCTATAGTTGATAACCTTTTAAAAATTCCCATGCAAGGAAATTTTCTGAGATGCAGTAGGATAATAACTCTTGTTTAAACATGCTTTTTTTAAAAAAAAATTGTTATTTGGCATTTTTGAAACATCATATGATTCGAAGAAGCTTGAACACAGTCTACATTTTAAATTTCTTTGTGAATCTGGGCTTCATAAATAATGGACAGGTAAACTTTAATCTCTATTCAAATGACCTCACTTTTAAATTGGTAGACTATCAATACATTCTATGAGAATTAAAAAAAAAATCTGCTCTAGAGCTAATAAACTCTAAACACAAAAGGCAAAACTCAAAATATGGACTAAGACATAATTCATAGCTTCATAGGTTGCATTTTTTGTTTCTCTGTAAATTGTATCTCATCAATTTCTACAGGGAGCAAATGTAAATAAACATAAAACTATAGTAAGTAATTATAAAACTGACAATGATAGGAGGATGCTAGGCAGGAAGAAAGGGATTAATAGGGCCTTCTGCAGCCATCTGCTTCCCATTCACCTTTCCGCACATGAATGCCAAGGTGAACTTCCTCTAAGATAAGGTGCCCAGGACTTGAGTTGTTGGTCAGTACCTTCCTCAGCAGACAATATCCTCTACAAGTAACAAGTGTGCTTATAAATAATACATCCTTACAAGTGGCCTGGTCATGGGCAATGAGGCAGGATACAAAAATAGAAAGGAAAATATTAAGCAGATAAAAAAAATAAAAGTACCTCACTCTGGAATCTGGTTACTCATCCTACTAGCTGAGAGTCAACAATTTTAACCCAAGGAATCTCCTAACATTTCTCACCAGCTGAAAGTGAACAACTTCAACACAATGGACAAGATAAGTGAAGATGGTCTACACAGAGTCAATGCTCCTTTTCCCAAGAACCCTCCAACAAGGTTGTTAACAACAAACAGAATATGCTTACTTAGGGCCAGAATAATTGTGACCTTTGGGTTTAACCTTATGAGCATGTCTCTACCTCTCATGAGCCTAAACATTGCACCTCATAAAACTATCTTCCAATTTCATTTACAAAAAGAAACTCTCAAGATAAGAAAAATAAGTAAATCTGCTCATATATTTTTACTTAAATTTTAAGCTTTATTTAATTTTAAACTTTGCTTCATCTAGAAACGTGATTGTAAATTAAAAGGTAAACATACATACATACATACATACACATACACACATATATGTGTGTATATATATGTGTGTGTGCATGTGTCGTGTGTGTGCATATATATACACACACTTATATATCTCCCTATGAGTTGGACACTGACTTGACAGCACCTAACAACTATACATATACACACACACAAACATATATACACACACACAGAGCCAGCTAGAGAGAAAGAGAGTCCTAATGTTAAGAAATTCAGATGTGATTCTTTCTCTTGAGAAGCCAACGTCCCTATCTATATGGACATGTACGATATTATTCTTTTAAGTGTCTCTTTCTCTCTGAACACCCACGCTTTACCCTAAAGCATGTACCACTTTTTATTGCTACTTAATAAGCTCGCTAACTTTGTTTTACTCTGACTCATCTTTGATTTTTTTCTGCAATGTAAAGCTAGGGACCTAGCTCAATCCAAGTGGAGGTCCCTGGGAGTGTGAACTCATCAGGCTGAAGACAGCAAATGTGAGCTGCATCTCCCACTGATGCTGACATCCTCCAAGTTCCTTTGAGTTCCATTTTTAAATTCTTTTACTAAGGAGACCAAGGACCCAAAGAAGTACCCTGATGCCTAGTAACAACAGTATGACCTCAGTCTTGAAAAATTATTAACATTCTTTGGAGTTTCTATTGAATGTTGTTGTTGTTGTTAGGTGCCATCGAGTTGGTATCCGACTCATAGGGACCCTCATAGGGTTTTCAGTGGCTGTTTTGGGATTGCCTTGGGAGTGGATTTTGGCAGTGCTGGGAATTGAACTCGGGACCTCAGAGACTGCAGCACAGTGCTCTACCAACTGAGCTAAATCCCAGCCCTTCTATTGCATATCCATTATTATATTGGGTTAATAAATATTTGCAAAATATTATAAATAATATGTACTGTGGAAATTATAGAAAAATATTCTATAAGAACCAAAATGATTTCTTCTTATGAATGCACATTTTGAGAGATTATTGTTTAATAAAACACACAATGGAGAGAAGGGAAAGAAATTAAACCAGATAAAGCAAGCCAAATATGTCTGCCCCAATCATCTCTTACTGAATTATGCTCTCTCCTAGTTCTGGGATTTCTGCCTATGAATTATTGACCACAGGCATGACAAAAATGGCAATAGGGATTACTAAAAACATTAAGTTTTATTACAATGACAATGTCCTTCAGCAGAAGACACAGTAGATGTCAGGCAGATCCCAACTGTACAGGTTCATTATAATCTCCCTATTGAAGACTCACTTCACCCCTTTGTGACCTTGTCCATTTCCTACAATACAAACGTCTATGGTACTCTTCCCTAAGGAGGACTTAAGGAGGGCATTGTTATTTTTCCCTTCATCTTTCTTTCTTTTTTTTTTAACATTAGATTCTCTTGAACATGAGGAAGGAGAAGCTTATAGCTTGGATCTGAAATATCCCCCAAAGGCTCATGTGTTGAGGGCTTAGTCCCCAGGGCAGCTGTGTTTAGAGGTGGGGCTATGGGGAAGTGATTGATTTATAAGGGCTTTGACCCCATCAATGGATTAATCCAACAGTAGATTTATGGTTGAATGAACTATTGGAAGGTGGTATATACTATAGAAAGTGGGTCCTTGTTGGAGGAAGTAAGTCATAGGAGGCATGCCCGTAGGGGTGATATCTTGTCCCCAGTCCATTCCTCTCCCTTTTCCCCTCATGGCTAATATGAGGTAAACCAGTTTCCTCCATTACATGCTGCCAGTCGTGATGTTCTGTTTCATTATGGGCTCAGAAACAGAGCCAAGTGACAAAGGAATGAAACCATGAGCTAAAATAAATCTTTCCTCATTTTAAGTTAATTTTCTCAGTTATTCTTACAGTGATGAAAAGCTGCCTAATGTAGAACCCTGTAATTCATGTGACCCTGATCAGTCTTTGTAGTATCTGAGAATGTGACTGTATTTGGAGAAAGGGCCTTTCAAAAGTGAGTAAGTTGAAATGGGGTCCTTAGAGTAGGCACTAATCTGACTAATCTAATGTGAAGAACTTATTTTGTGTTATTTAGTCATTGCTGATTTTCCATTATAGCTTATCTATTTGTTTATTGCTATTGTTAGATGCCATCAGGTCTGGTCCAACTTACAGCGACTCTACCTACAACAGACAAAACACTCCTCAACACTGTGCCATGCCTCGCACTATGTCAGTGCTTCTCTGCTATCCATAGGGTTTTCAATGTCAGATTGTTTCAGGAGTGGATGCCCAGGTCCTTCTCCCTAGCCTGCAGCACTTGGTATTCCCAGGTGGTCTCCTATCCAAGGACTAACCAAGCTGACCCTGCTTAGTGATTACCTTTTTATGCACATTTCTCATTTGTTTGTAAGAAGAGAAAAGGACAGCAGCCAACAGAGCAGAGGAAAGAATATGTAAGGAAAGAGTAAGAAGATGACTACCTGCCAGCCAAAGAGAGAGGCCTCAGAAGAAATCATATCTGATGACAGTTTGATCTGGGATTTGTAGCCCCCACAATCGTAAGAAAATAAATTTCTGTTGTTTAACCCTCCCAGTGTGTTAGGACAGCCCTAGGAAACAAATATGCATCCCTTTCTGTGTCTTTTCTCTTAACAAAATAGAGTTCTTCTCTCAGTAATGTCACTATCCAGGATGTCCCATTGTTGTATTTTGCTGGAATGCAATGATTCCAAAATCTGTTAAGATTGCTTTGGCTTAAGACAAGCTCCCAGGATCTCTGATATTTCCTCAGAGGATGGTAAAGAAGAGTCTCTCAGCCTTTCATAGTATGTTCTGAATTTATATTCAGAGAATTTAGCAAAAAAAAAAAAAAATCCAATCTTCTTTTAGAGTCTCTGAAGA
>VMDO01034558.1:0-16858 GCA_007922755.1 Pedetes capensis
ATACATATGAAAAATATGGATTATAATAAATAATGTATAATGTATTAATATGTAACATATAATAAAATATAAGTTAGAATAGAAAGTACATAAAATATAGGTGTATATCACAGTTTTACTACTTTTTTAGGGAACACGCTATTTTATAATTACTGTTTTGCAAATAGTGAGCGAGGACATTTCTTTCTGCTATAGGTTCTTGTTCTTCTCATATGTCCAACCAGATCCTTAGCAGGTGAGCAGAGTACAGGGGCAGTAACTGTTTCAAAGCTAGGATGTATTTCTGAGTGGTTGGTATGCCTACCATATTGAATGACAAATTGTTCAATACTACTCCAGAATGTCAAAGAAAACCTTCAGACACTAAGTTTGAATTAGGCTTCAGGCAGTCAAGAAAAATTTTGCAATGCACCAAAAGTCCATGGGAGATGTGGATGGTATGTCTTCCTGCTCCACAAAGAGTTATACAAGTAGTTAAGTGGCCATGTTTTACAGACAGGCAAAGATAACAGTGCTGCTACTCAGTAACAGATAAACACTATACATAGCAGAGAAGCCCTGACACACAGCCAGCATGGTACAGTGTCAGGGAGTGTTTCATTCTGTTGTACATAGTGTTGCTTTGAGTTAGATTCAACTCAATGGCACCTAACAACAACAACCAAATAAATAGCGTGCTCAAGGAAGAAACTAGAGTTCCAAAGCCTGGAATAGTCAGAGAAGGCTTCACAGAGGGGAACATATCAGAGATAAGAGGAGAAGGGGAATGCAATTCAAGTGAAGGGATAAGAAAATGGTATTATATATTTGGGAAATTACCAAATTAGTTTTGATTTTAGATTTATTTCTTGATCCTTTTGCTCTATAAGTGTTTTGGCCTTTGCAACTCTATTTCCTGGGCTTCCTAGCTAAATGGCTTCTGGTTGTTGTTGTTGTTATTAGCTATCATCAAGTCATGTCCAACTCATATTGACCCTCATAGGGTTTTCAATGACTGATTGTTTCGGGATTGCCTCAGGAGTGGATTGCCAACACCTTCTCCCGCTTTTGTAGTGATGGGACTCGAACTCTGTACATCAGAGACTGCAAAGCGGGACTCTACCAACTGAGCTAAATCCCAGCCCATGGCTTCTGATTAGATTTGACAAATGGAAGACCATTGGCTGGAGATTGGAGAGAGGAAGTAGAAAAGCTGTTGTATTCTAGCTTCTGCCCCCAGTGCTTTGCTTCAGTTTGGATCTTAAGAACTTGGTAGTGCTTCTTCTGCGGCTTTAGTTCTTTACTAGGAAGCTCAAGGGAGCCAGCTTCTGCTGAGTGGCTCTTTTTCCAACATCCCAGTCCCTGTCTCATAACCCTAGATCTTGACTTGCAGGCTCTGGTAGTATTAAGTCTTGCACTGTCCCTCATCCCTATGGGTGGTAGGAGCTTCTTGGAGTTACTAAACTCTAGGTTGCCTCACCATTCATTTTCTCTTTCCATTCTTTTAACACCCTTGTAACTTATTTCCTGAATGAAATCCTCTTTATTGATGCACCTGATATGGCTTCCCTTTTTCTGGCTGGATCTAGATGGATGCTATCTGTATCAGGAAGTTGAGAAGATGAAAGGCTGGAAAGATGGTCAGGGTCAGAAAGATAAATGACTGTTACTTACCATGGTAGGTAACCTTGCTATATCATAAGGTCTTCCACAAAGGTGGAAGAAATATTTAGCTACTGAAAGGTCTGTGTTTTCTCATCATAGATTTTAGTTTATTTCTCAAAATGTCACCTCTATCAAAAGTGTTGCAAGGACTTGAACATCTCTTCCTCCTCACTGCATACCCCAGTAAGCATTCAGAAGAGAGGAGAAAAGAATGAAGAGTGGAGTGGAAGTCATACTCTTGGTGAAAAATCCTGAAATGGAGATAGGGGCATATGCCAAGCAATTGGGTCGCAGACCTCTGACTCTGCCTTGGAAAATACAAAAGCCATTCAGGAGAAGGGGATACCCAAACTAAGTCCTAAAAGTGGGTATGTAAATTTCTTATTGCTGCTGTAACAGATATTGCAAGTGTAATACTTAAAAACACTAATTCATTATCTTACAGTTAGGAAAGACAAAAATCTGAAATGAGTCTCACTGGGATAATATCAAGGTGTCAATCTGGCTACATTACTCCTGGAGACTTTAAGAGGAATTAGTCCCTTGCTTTTCCCATTTTGTAGAAGTACTTGAGTTCCTTGGCTCATGCCCCCTTCCTCCATTTTACAAACCTGCAAATTACATCTTCACATCTCTGGCTGTGACTCTCCTGTCTCCCTTTTTTATTTATAAAGACCCTGGGAGTTACACTTGGCCTTTCCAGAGAATGCAGGGAATTCTTTGCATCTCAAGATCTTCAACTTAGTAATACCTAAAAAGTCCATTTTTTTCTGTGTAAGGCAATATTAACAGGTTCCAGAGATTAGAACATTTTCAGTGGGAGAGTGGGGAGGGAGAAGGGATGTATTATTCTGCCTACAACTATAGAACAAGAGTTTGTCAGGCAAAAAGAAAGTGTATTCTCATAAGCAGGAGTAGAATGTGCTGGGCAGAGGCATTAGAATGACGTGGCTCATTCTTTCCACTCCTTAGCTTGTCCTCACAAATTATTATCACTGACATTTCTACAGCAAAAAATTGCATATTCACTAAGACCTGGGGAACATGCATTCTGTCTCATATCCCTACATTGCAACAAGGAAGAAATTTCATAAGCCAAAATTTAGGTTATTCTAAAGCTCAACTGAGTGTCACTTTTTAGCAGAGTAGAAAGGGCCTTGTATTTAGAGTCTAATGGTTCCCATTACCTGTTTCTGCTTTGCAACCAAATAGCTATGTAGTTTTGAGCAAATCTCTTATCTTCTTTCAGCTTAGTTTCCTTCTCTGTAAAATGGCAATAGAGATCCCATCCTGGTAGGATTATTGCCAGCATTCAGAGGAATAATGTGTGTTGAAACACACAACACAGTTCCTACCTATTTTATTCAAGCAATTAAGGACAAATCTATAATTTTTAGAGATTGAAGAGCCTGTGGCCTGGTACTCAATGGACTCAGGCACCATGAGTGAAACAGAACCAAGGCTAGAAATACAGAACTGGCAAATGACACTAGAAACTTCCTGACAAGAGACAAAATGATTACAGAATACTGATTTATGGGTATCTCAGAAAAAAATACAGCAAGTGGGTGAACCGTGACAGTAGGGGACTCTATTTTTTAGGGAGCCTTCAGTTAGAATGTCAATAGGTAGGAAAGGGCCACTGTGAATCCCACAAATGTCAGAGCCTAAAGACCCATAGCTATATGTAACCTTAAGCCATCTTTAGCCTCAGCTGCACTGCACTAATATCCAATCCCATCAGAACTCGGAAGCTAAGCAGTGTCAAGCTTGGTTAGTTCTTGGATGGGTGACTGCCTGGGAATATCAGGTGGTGTAGGCTTGGGAGAAGAACCTGGCAGCCTACTCCCAAAATAATCGGCCATTGAAAACCCTATGAATAGCAGAGAAGCACTGACATAGTGCTGGGCATGGCACAGTGTCAAGAGTGTTTCATCTGTTGTTCATGTTGTTGTTGTTAGGTGCCATCGAGTTGAGTCCGACTCATAGCGACCCTATGTACAGCAGATAGAAACACTTGCTGATTCTGTGCCAGGCAAACGATCTTATTTATGTTTAAGCCCATTGTTGCAGACACTGTGTCAATCTATCTGGTGGAGGGTTTTCCTCTTTTGCGTTGACCTGCCACTCTTCCAAACATGATGTCCTTCTCCAGGAATTGTTCTCTCCTGACTACATGTCCAAAATATGTAAGACGCAGTTTGGCCATTTTTGCTTCCAAGGAGCACTCTGGTTGTACTTCTTCTAGGACAGATTTGTTGGTTCTTTTGGCAGTCCATGGTATATTCAATAGATGTCTCCAGCACCACAATTCAAAAGCATCAGTTCTTTTTCTGTCTCTCTTGTTCAATGTCCAGCTTTCACAATCATATGATGCCACTGAAAATACCATGGCCTGAGTCAGACGCACCTTCGTCTTCAACTCCTCTGAAGCCAAATGCTTGATTTCAGTGTCTATCCAGTTTCATCCTCTGTCTCCCAATCTTAACTATCACTGTTTCTATCTATTCAATGTGAGTTCTCAACCCCTAATCGAGGCTTCTCTACTCTGGGACAGAAGGCGTGAGTTATCTGTCTGCCATCTTGCCCGCAGTCCCCCTGTTGTTCATAGGATAACTGTAAGTTGGACCCTACTCAATGGCACCTAACAACACCAACAAGCCACTTTTCAGATGCTTGATAAATTTATAGACAAGCTTGAAAGGGTGAACTTCTCAAAAATATGATCAAGGTAATTCAGTCATTATCCAAATTCACAATGGTTAAGCATTTCAGCAATTATGTTTAAAGGATCTTTGGGATTTTTTTGTCCTATTTGTTATGCCTAGTACTGTTGCTGTTAGGGTGCCATGGAGTCATGCCCAACTCATAGCAACCCTCATAGGGTTTTCAATGGCTGATTATTTCAGGATTGCCTAGGGAGTGGATTGCCACATCCTTCTCCCATTTTTGTGGTGTTGGGAATTGATCTCGGGTCTTCAGAGACTGCAGAGCGGCGTTCTACCAACTGAGCTAAATCCCAGCCCTCATGCCTACTACTATGTAAAAATAGGGGACCAGAACAAGACTGGGTAGAGAGTGGATGTAATGAAAGTGAGCACTTGTCCCCTTTCTCTGCTAACAGTAATACAAACTGCTAGAGTTTAATGAGGACATGCTACATGCCAGATGATCCTCTTCTGAGGAAGAAACTATTATAATACCTGTTTGATAGGTTAGAAAGCCTGAAGCTTTCAGGTTGAAGTGACTTATTCAAATTCACAAAGCTTGTAAGGAGTTCAGTGAGAAATTGAATCATGCCTTTAATAACTATATCATGCTACAGCTTCTCTCTGTCACTGGGGAAATAAACCTGAGTCCTGCTTGGTTTTTGTCTGTCCAGTTCCTATGCTCATCTCCTCTCAGTCTAGGCTTACTTTAAGTTGATCTCTCTCTTTGTTTGTCTTTTCAGTTCCACCCTCCTGAGCCAAATTCTCACATTTTGGGGGAATCTTGCACAAACAAAGTTTCTTTGAGTTCTTCAGGAAGTTCAGGAATAATAGAAATGGGAGATGAATTGATGTTTAAATCTTCTCAAACTGTGTAACCTTATGCCAGAAAATTCTCTTAGTGTTTGTCTCATCTATAAACTGAAAATAATATAGTTCTTTGAGAATTATATAAAATATATAAAATTCCTAGCATTCTATGATATTCATTAAATATTCTTTTCTTTCTTATCCCTCTACCCCATTGAAGTCTCTCCACCTAGCAAGATTTAGAAGTCTCCAGAAATTTGTCTCAGACTAACCAAGTTTGAACTTCAGGTTCATTATTAGCTGTGAGATTTTGGATAAGTTACTTAGCTATTTTGTAACTCAGTTTTCTACCTGTAAAATTGAAATAATAATGGTACCTACCACATGAATTGTTGTGAGATTTAAAGAGTTATAATGTTTCTTTTTCTCTTTTTTTGAGTGCTTGGGCTCAAACTAGGGCCTCATGCATTCTAGGCAATTGCTGTATCATTACACCACATCCCAAGCCCCAAGGTGTAATGTTTCTAAAGGTGCCTAGCCCATAGAAAGTTTTCCATAAATTTTGGGTATTATTAACTTTCCATAGGCATTCCAGGTTATGTTAAATTCTAAGGTACACCTTCTTTATTTCCATTATTGTTCCTTACTGAAGAGTAATGTGTTAAAAAATCATAAATATGGCCCTCCTGAGAACATTCATTTTTCTTTTCTTTTTTCTTTTCTTCTGTTAGGGTTGAACCTGGGGCCTCATGCCTACAAAGCAATTGCTCTACCACTGAACTATATACACCCCCAGCCTATAACTCACTTTTTTGATCCTACATTTCCTCTGCTATAAATTGAGAATAATTATTGTTGTTGTTGTTAGGTGCCATCGAGTCAGTATCCGACTCATAGCGACCCTCATAGGGTTTTCAATGGCTGACTGTTTCGGGATTGCCTTGGGAGTGGATTGCCAAGCCCTTCTCCCATTTGTGCGGTGCTGGGAGTCGAACTCAGGACCTCAGAGACTGCAGCGCAGTGCTCTACCAACTGAGCTGAATCCCAAGTCGGTGAGAATAATTATAGTACCTTTTTAATAGTGATATTCATGGAGATTAAGTAAAGCACTTAGCAATGTGTGATATGGTAAATCTTCTATATATGTTGGCTCTTATGATTATTTGCTCAGTCACAAATATTTACTGAGCACTTTCTATCTATCCACTATTGTTGTAAGGGCTAGATATACAGTGGTAACAGATATTACCAAGATAAGACTAAATCTGCCATCATAGAGCTTATATTCCAGTAGAGAACACAGAGGTGATTATTGCCATGAATAAATGTAGAGAGAAATCGGGTGGTCAGGTAAGTACCTGCCAAGGACCTTGAAAGAGTATGACATTGGTGTATGTTGATAAAGGGAAAGAAAGAATTGCTTTGACAGATTATAGGATTGATCATTTGTTCTGAGTGCTGTGTTTAAAGCATGGAATGGCAGGCGATCAAAAAGGCTGATGGCTGCTAACTCCAGCTTGGCCAACTGCACCATCATTTGGCAGCAAACCTCAGTAGCAATTAACCAAAGAGAGCAGGGATGCAAATAGAGATAATGTACTTTCTTTGTGAAAGTCTGAGGAATATTAGACTCCTTAAAATTTTTCCCATCCTGGAAAAAGTGGTCCAAATATTCACATTTTTAAAACTTTATGATAGTATTTATTGCCTTTTATTAGCCCTTAAAATGGATACTATATTGCCTCCTAGGGATTTGATGAAATGTGTGGATTTCATAGGACCTCATTTTGTCCATGTATGAGGCATTCTGAAGATGCTTTAAAAAATATAAGTAATAGGTAGCTAATAAACATCCTTATGCTGTAATGATGCCTGAAGTAAGTAGATTTGAAAACAACTGGTCTCTAATTTTAGTAGTTTTTTAAAATTTATGCTTACAAAAGCAGCCTTATTACTAAATATATTCTATGGATTTTTCTTTTTCTTTCTTTTTTGTGGTATTGAGGGTTTGAACCTAGGGCTTCTTGCATCTTTTGCAAGTGCTCTACCACTGAGATACACTCCTAGGCCATTTTTTACTTTTTTTCTTTATTTTGAGACAGTCTTACTAAGTTACACTGGCAACTATTGGCCTCAAACTTGCCATCTTCTTGCCTCCACCTACGGAGTCACTGGGATTACAGGCATGTGATGACACAATCAGCCTCTACTTTGGATTTATTTAGAATTACTGACTTCTGTTATTGTTGTTGTTGTTAGGTGCCTTCGAGTCAGATCTGATTCATAGTGACCCTACATACAACAAACGAAATGCTCCCCAACACTGAGCCACGCATAGTCTTTCTATGTTGAACTCACTGTTGCAGCCACCATGTTTCTTCTCATTTTGAATTGTGCCACATCATGAAAAATCTCAGGGGCTTTACTCCATTTCTGTCATTAAGGTCGACTCTACTTTGGGAGGCAACTCTTTCCCCAGTATTTCTTGAATGCCTTCCAACCTGGGCATCTCATTTTCTGGCACTATATTTGATAGTGTTTCTCTGCTATTCATAGGATTTTCAATGGCTAATTGTTTCTGGAGTGGGCTGCAGGGTTCTTCTCTCCTGCTATTTATTGTTGTTGTTATTGTTTATTAGATGGGCTAAAAACTTTGTACAACTGCTGATTGTGTCAAACAGAGGTCCACAAGACCAGGAAGAGTCAAAGACTAGCAGTTACAGTCAAAATTTAAACTGGACTTACATTTGATAGCTTCTCTGGGGTTTCTCAGGGGAGAATGCAGACAACTGTGGATGAATGACAATGAGGATAAATGATTACCTAGATCACATTCAGAAGAAAAAACTCTGTTGGATCATTCTTTTATATAAAGCTGAACTACCATCCAGGTAATGGACTTTGAGGGCTAAGGTGTTACTAAACTGCCATTCAACCCACTCTCATCTCAGGTATTTTAAACTTTTCACAGAAAAGTTCAGCATTTTGATAGAACAAGAAAGAATAGTGACACAAAGTTTGACATTTTAGAAAATTAGGTAACAGAGATGCATTGATAGATGAATAGAGCAGCCTGATATGATTCCAGTGGGAGGTGATATTAAGGTAAACTTATGGCCAGCTAATGGGAGAAGGATGTGGCAATACACCCCAAAGGAATCCCAAAAAAGTCAGCCATTGAAAACCCTATGGGGATCACTGAGTTGGACCCAAAACAATGTTACCTAACAACATAGAAAGCAAGACAGTAAAATTTTGTTATATAACTGGGCCCTAATTATTAGGAAGGATTAAGAATTTGGTTCCAAATTTCAGGAAAAGAATTGGCAAGAATTCAATTTTAAATGCCAAGATATGCCTTATTTATTGAATGCTTAGGCTGTGCCAGACATTGCTCTAGACAATTAGGAAATAGTGGAAGACACTAGACTTGTCCTGTAGGAGCTCTCCACTCAGAGGGTGAGCAAAAGAAAGTATAACAATACTATGATGGAGAAGAAAGGAGCACTGTGTAAACATGTAGGAAGGAAGCTAAAGTAAAAGAGGAATGGCTCAGTTGCTACCTGATAAGCAGGAAATAGGAAAGAAGGTACTGGTAAGGGTGATCCACAATCCTGGAGAACTTGGCTTATTATCAGTTCCAGGCTGATGGTTATAAGTTGAAACACATGGAGCTAGTGGTTGCCTATATTTGTACTCAAAGATTCATCTATACTCTAATGTTACACTGTTTCTGTGAATGATCAATTTTTGCTTACACTGAATATTTCTTTAATGAAATTGCTTCCTATATTTTTGATTAAAATTGAATCAGTCTTTTTCTTTGTGTTTATGTGCACACATATACATATATGTGTGTGTTCATGTATATCTATAATATTTGGGTCAAACTATTTTAAAGTAACCACCACACAACATGACATGACATGACACTTCTAAATATGTAGGCATCTCGAGAATAGGGTAAACTCCAATTCTCATGTGTACTGCCCCATATGACCCTGGTGTCTGATATCATCAGATCTTAGAATTTAAATGGGGTGAGGTGTGGTTTGTCCTTGGATGGGATCCTGCCTGGGAATATTGTGTACTGTAGTTTTGGGAGAAGAACCCTGCAGCCTACTCCTGAAATAATCAACCATTGAAAATCCTCTCAATGTCAGAGAAGCACTGATATAATGCTGGGCATGGCAGTGTCCGGGGGCATGGCATAGTGTTGGAGAATGTTTCATTCTGTTCTACATAGGGTTGCTTTGAGTTGGACCTAATTCAGTGGCACCTAACAACTACATCATTGTACTCAAAATAATGATCATACTATCATTTCACATACAATATATTTCCTTAATTGTTCTCAAAAGGTATTTTATACCTGTCTTTCCAACCTGAGTTCTATCCAGAGCTGTACATTGCATATGTTTGTTATGCCTGTTAACTTTCTTTTAATTGATAAGGATCATAATCTTTGTTTTCTTTCTTGTTGTTAAGTGCCATTGAATCAGGTCCGACTCATAGTGACCCTATGTACAAGGGAATGTAGCACTCCCCCACACTGTGCCATGCCCAGCACAATTGTCAGTGCTTCTCTGCTATTCATGGGGTTTCCAATGGTGAATTGTTTTGGGAAACAATTAGGAATATTGTCCTCCAGAACAAATCAACCTTTAGATTTGTATAGGTTAACTATGGTGTCATTAAACTTGTTCCTTTGTTCCTTATATTTCTGAAAACTTGAAGTTAGAGCTAAAGCTTACTGCACTCATGTTAAATTTTTTGTAGAACTCCTCCATAGGTGAGGTTGTATATTGTATTATATTAAGAAACACATAATATGTGGTTGATTCTTATCTCAGTGAATGGATCACTAGATTAATGTGATGACTTGGTTAAGAGGATGAATGGCAGCTGGCTCTATTTAAAATTAACCCTTTTCCCCTTTTCATCTAGGAAGTACTCCATGAAGATGATATTTTGGCAGCATGTGAATATAAAACTCCACATCTACCTGTATCCTAAAAGTCTTCATTTTCCTTGATGGTTTTTGCCCAAATCAATTACTTCAATGGAAGTGTTTTTTTTTTTTTTTTTTTTTTTTTTTTTTTTTTTTTTTTTTTTTTTTCAGTACTTGGGGTTGAACCCAGGCACTCAGGCTTGCATGCTCTACAAGTGCTGTACCACTGAGCTGCACCCTCAGCCCATTTTTGTTTTCACTTTTTGTGACAGGGTCTCGATAAATTATGCAGACTGCCTCTGGTCTCCAACTTGTGATCCTCCTGCCTCTGCCTCCCGAGACACTGGGATTAGCTCCAGGCTCAGTGGAAATTTTTATTGCTGTCTACTTTTACATATTTTCAGAGAAGCATTGTTTTTGCTGAAAACTTTGCTTAGTTCAGGAGCTTATGAACTTGCTGCAAGAGATTATAAATGCAAACAATTAGTTTTTCCATTTAACGAACCAGTCAACTGTGTTTTCCCCTCACTATTGATTTCACTAGTCCAGTGGTAATTGAAAGAAGTACAGCCATTAAGTGATTGTAAATAGAGCTTGAGTCAATACTTAGGGGTATAATTTTCAAAAAGGAATAATGTTGGGATGGGGGTAGTAGCATGAAGTCAAAAGTCAGGAAAGGGACTTACCAGTGCTAGAAGGGTTGCTGAGACAAGGAATGTGGATAATGAGCAAAGTTGAAATTTATGTTAGACTTTAGATCACAGTGAGATTTCATGCTGAGTGCAAGAGTGGGTCTATACCATGGGCTATAAGCTAAAATGCCAAAATAGACTGCAGTTGAAGGGAATGAGGCAGGACAAGTATAAGAAATCAAAAGGAATGGTGGGGTCAATAAAAGATATGGAGTTCTTATGTCATGTCTAAATTGAGCCTCCATACTAATTGTAATGAAATTGTAATGTAGGAAATGAGTTTATTGTTATCAGATCTTTCAATATTATGAGAAAAGAGGGAACTCTGCATTACAAAGTAAAATGAATCAAAGAATCAATTATAATTTCTGGTATAACAAATCTATTCTTGGGACTCATTTGGCTTATTGGTCATAATTTTTAAAAAATTACTCTGAAAATCTTTAAATTTATGTCTAATAAGGTCAGAAACTAAGTGGATAGGTTGGAGCCTTCTACTTCATATGGAGAAGGGAATACCGAGCTCAAAAACCTAGAAGTGCCTCCTGGCCAGAGATACTTACAAACAGCTCTGATTCTGACACAGTGCTTTCTCATTTACTTATATAGCCCATCTCCTAATTTGATTTTAAATTATTTGAATTTAGCTACACTGTCTTGCCCACAGCTTCTATTGCCCTCCACATACATTCCCAATAAAAGGACCAGTTATGGTTATAGCAATGACAGTGATGATGATGGGTTCTAACCAATAAAAATCAAAGAGAGTTATTTCATGCTTATCTCATCACAGGTAAGTATGATGAGTTTTTCATGTAGAACAAAACATTGCAGGGTTTATTTGTGACTGGGCTTTGTCATTTAATATTATTTTCAACAAAGCTTACATAAAATTCATAGCTGCAGCTGTTCCGCATTATTATGTTCTCTCCTGCAAATTTTCTTAACAAAAAGCCATTCCTCATTTTTGTGTTGTAATATTTGAGAGAGTAATGAATGATTAAGGCAATGGGAAATACATGAAGTTGAAGGGAATATACATATATTTTCATGCAATAAATCATATTTGAAGAGTAGTGCTTAAATGATAATGTACCAATTGCGTCATAACATCAGGGAAGTTTATATTGTCTGCCTGGTTCAGCCTGATTTTCTGGAAAAATAAGTTCTTAAGTGTGTCACATCTATCACCCAACTTCCAAAGTAACAAATCTAGAGTAGAAGTGGGAGATTTTCTTGTACTCTTATCAAGTATTCTCTGATGTCTCTTCTTAATTGAATACCAATTTTAGAACAGAAGAGCATAAAGAGGTGGCATCTAAATATAGGTGCTAAAGGAAAATTATGTATTTTACAACTTTGGTTGGGAAAAACTCTGTTTAAGTGAGTAGCTTATTAACCTAAGGGAGTGAATTTTTAATGGTGGTACTTCAGTAGAAAGATTTTTCATTAATAATTCCATTTACTAAATGTCTTTTATGTGCCAGGCATTTAATAGATGCTTTTAGTACTGAATATCAGATTATCATCTCTACTTTTTACTACATCCTGACAAAGAAAGTAGTATTAGCATCACTTAAAGATGAAGAAACTAAGGTTCATAGAATTTAAGTAACCTGCCAAATGCCACGTCTAGCAGATCTGAAAATAGTACCGGAGTCTTCTCCAAAGTATATAGTTTTGCCTCTTACCATATTGTCTCTGCCATTTTTATATAATAGTCATGAAGAAAATAGGGATCTTATAACCATATTATATAGTAATATACACTTAAACCTCTAATCAAACTATATATGAGATTTTTCTTGGGAATGACAAGATATGTAATCATAATGCCATCAGATTATAGTAGATTGAAAATGAAAAAGCCATAATGTTGCTTTTCATTGACTTTAGCTGGTTGACTAGATATATTCCTATTTGGTTATTTTTATGGGGGAGGAGATTAGAAGATAGGAAAACTTAACTAATATCTGAGCTTAAGGGCGATATCATTTCCCTAAGTTCACAGGAACACATATGAGATCTTTCCTTTCAATATCACCATAATACTACACTCCTTCTCTTGGATTCCTGGTTGTTTTTGGACACTTTTATGGCTGTTGTCCAAATTGGGTAGTCCACTGGCCAGATGTCACACTCAATATTCACTGGGTGAGGTATTGGCAGTAGTTGAAAGGAAGTTTATAAGAGATAATCAAAGAGAAGGACTGCTAGATTAGACCTTGTATGTGTTCAGCAGACTGTGCTTGTTAAAAGTCTGGGCATAAAAAGGTGTTAAACTTTTTTGAAGGCCTTTTCAGCATCAATTGAGATAATCATGTTGTTTTTGTTTGCCAGTTTCTTGATATGCTGGATTACATTAATTGATTTCTGTAACCAGACTTGCATCTGTGGTAAAGATCCCACTTGGTCATGGTGGATAATCGTTTTTATATGCTGCTGGATTCTGTTTGCCAAAATTTTATTAAATATTTTTGCATCTAGATTCATAAGGGAGATGGGTCTATAATTCTCTATCTTAGATGAATCTTTTCCTGGTTTAGGTATCAGGGTAATGGTAGCTTCATAGAATGAATTTGGGAGTGTTCCCTCCTTGTCTACTTTTTGGAATAATTTGAGGAAGACAGATATTATATCTTCTTTAAAAGTTTGGTAAAATTCTGCCGTGAATCCATCAGGACATGGGCTCTTCTTTGTTGGGAGACTTTTAATTACCTTTTCTATTTCCGTATATGTAATGGGCTTGTTTAAGTCAGTTATGTCTTCTGGGGTTAGCTTTGGTAGGTCATATATGTTAATAAATTTGTCCATTTCTTCTGCATTTTCATATTTTTGGGAATGTAGTCTCTTGTAGTAATCCCTGACAATTTTCTGTATTTCATTTAAGTCGGTGGGTATGGACCCATTGTCTTTCATAATCCATGCTATGTTGGATTTTTCCTTTTTCTATTTGATGAGGTTAGCCAGAGGGGTGTCTACGTTATTAATGTTTTCAAAGAAACAGCTCTGAGTCTTATTAATTTTTTGAATTATCTCTTTTGATTCTAATTGAGATATTTCTCCCTTTATTTTTGTAATTTCCTTTTGGGTGTCCCTTTTAGGCTTGATTTTTTGTTGGTTTTCTAGTGTCTTAAGATGTGTCATTAGGTGATTTTTTGGCTCTTCTTTATTTTATTGATGAAGGCACTTAATGCTATAAACTTCCCTCTTAAAACTGCCTTTGCTGTATCCCATATATTTTGGTATGATGTATTTTCATCATCATTTGATTGTAGGAATTTTTTAAATTCCAATTTGATTTCATCAATGATCCGTTGGTCATTCAGCAGTGTATTATTCAGTCTCCATGAGTTTTTAAAGTTTCTGGAATTATTCTTGCTCTTGAGCTCCAATTTTATCCCATTATGATCTGATAAGAAACAGGGGATAATTTCTACTTTTTTGTATTTGATGAGGGAGTTCTTATGGACTAGCATATGATGTATCTTAGAAAATGTTCCATGTCGAGCTGAAAAGAATGTGTATTCCTCATCGTGTGGATGAAATATTCTGTATATATCTGTGAGATCCAACTGGTTTAGGGTGGAGATTAGATTTGCCTTTTCTTGGTTGATTTTCATTTTGATGACCTTTCTCTTGATAAAGTGGGGTATTGAAGACTCCCATTATTATTGATTCTGGTCTAATAAAGTTCTTTATATTCCATAAGGTTTGTTGTATAAAGCTAGGTGCCCCTATGTTTGGGGCATAAATATTAAGGAGCATTATTGATTCTTGATCAATTGTTCCTTGTATTAAAATGTAATGTCCACTGTCTTTTCATAATAAAAACTCTGGAGAAGATAGGTATAACAGGCAAATACCTTAATTTCATAAAAGCCATTTATGACAAACCTATAGCCAGCATTATATTAAATGGAGAAAAGCTGGAACCATTTCCTCTTAGATCTGGAACAAGACAAGGATGACCTCTCACTCCTATTCAATTCAACATAATAATTGAAGTTCTGGCCAGGGCAATCAGACAAGAGAAAGAAATCAAAGGGATACAGATTGGCAAGGAAGAGGTCAAATTATCATTATTTGCAGATGATATGATCTTATAACTGAAAGACCCGAAACCCTCAACCAGAAAACTTCTGGATCTAATTAACTCCTTCAGCAAAGTTTCAGGCTACAAAATTAACACACAAAAATCAATAGCTTTCCTTTACACCAATTCCAAACAGGAAGAGAAGGAAATTTCAGGAAAAATACCATTCATGATAGCCCACCAGAAAACTAAATACCTTGGAATCAGTCTAACCAAAGACCCTTCAGATCTCTACAAGGAAAATTCCAAAACATTAAAGAAAGAAATAGCAGAGGACACTGAAAAATGGAAAGACCTCCCCTGCTCCTGGATAGGGAGAATTAATATAGTAAAAATAGCTATCCTGCCAAAAGCAATCTATAGATTTAATGCAATACCCATTAAAATTCCACTGACTGACTTCACAGAAATAGAAAAAATGATCCAAAAATTCATATGGGACCACAAAAGACCATGTATAGCCAAAACACTCTTAAGCTGCAAATCTAATGCAGGTGAAAACATAATCCCTGACCTCAAGCTATACTACAGGGCAGTGGTTGCAAAACCAGCTTGGTACTGGCACAAAAATTGGCCCGAAGACATCTGGAACAGAACAGAAGACCCAGATATACCTCAACACCCCTATAACCACCTGATTTTCAACAAAGAAGCAAAGCAAGTAAACTGGACAAAGGACAGCTTTTCAACAAATGGTGCTGGGAAACATGGTCATCTGCATGCAGAAAATGAAAGCTGACCCCCATCTCTCAATATACATGAGAGTTAACTCAAAATGGATAAAATATCTCAACATAATACCAGAAGCTTTAAAACTTATAGAAGGCAAGATAGGCAATACACTACATCATATAGGCATAGGAAAGTATTTCCTTAATAGGACTCCAATTGCTCAAGAAATTGCAATAAGAATAGACAAATAGGATTACGTGAAGTTAAAAAGCTTCTGCACAGCAAAAGAAACAATTAACAGAGTCAAGGAAACCCTCACAGAATGGGAAAAAATCTTCGCATTTTATACATCAGAAAAAGGTCTAATTACTAGAATTTACAAAGAACTCAAGAAAAAAACTCCCCCCAAAACAAATAACCCAATACACAATGGGCAAAGGAACGGAGTAGACAGTTCTCAAATGAAGAGGTCCATAAAGCCATGAAACACATGAAAAAATGATCAGTATCCCTAACCATTAGGGAAATCCAAATTAAAACAACTCTGAGATTTCACCTTACACCAGTAAGAATGGCCAAGATCAATAAAACAAATAACAACAAATGCTGGCAAGGTTGCAGCGAAAAAGGGACACTCCTACATTGTTGGTGGAGCTGTAAGTTGGTCCAGCCACTGTGGAAATCAATATGGAGATATCTTAAAAACCTGAAAATAGATCTACCGTATGACCCAGCCATAACACTACTGGGAATTTACCCAAAGGAAGATGGGTCATCATATCACCGAGACACCTGCATCTCCATGTTCAATGCTGCACTTTTCACAATAGCAAGGATATGGAATCAACCAAAGTGCCCTTCAACAGAAGAATGGATAAAAAAACTATGGTATATATACACAATGGAATACTACTCAGCAATCAAGAAAAATGAAATCAGGTCATTCACAAGGAAATGGATGGAATTAGAGAAAATTATTTTAAGTGAATGAACACAAGCTCAGAAAGAGAAACACCACATGTTTTCACTCATATGTGGGAGCTGAATCAAAATTATAACAAGGAAAAATCCTATTCAAAGGTAGGATCAAAATAAAACGAAAAAAAAAACAAAAGCTAAATATAGTATCAATATAAATGGTCTAGAAATGCATGCAATTGTTCTGACAAGATAAAAACAAAGTTCACTACAGGAAACGTTTCTATCTTAAACAGAACTGGAACCCAAGGACATATAGAAAAATATTACCAAGTAAATGATAGAGAACACATAGATGGGGAGGGTG
>VMDO01034559.1:5286-16968 GCA_007922755.1 Pedetes capensis
GGTTGAACTCAGGGCCTTGCCCCTGCATGCTCTGCAAGTGCTGGACCACTGAGCTGCACCCCCAGTCCATTTTTTTTTTTTTTTACCTTTTGAGACAGGGTCTCGCTAAATTACTCAGACTGCCTCTGGTCTCGAACTTGCGATCCTCCTGCCTCCACCTCCAGAACCGCTGGGATTACAGGCGTGCGCCCCCACGCCCGGCCAGACTATCACCTCTTGATGAGAACTGTTTTGAGGGTGACCCTAGGCAGTCCATTAAATGCCTTCTCATCCCATGGCCACCTCCACAATCTCTGTTCCACTGGTGTGTGTCTTCCGCAAGTTTGGGAGTTTCTTTTTGGCCACCCCTTCCTTCCAGCCACCTTTCAAAGTCTTGGCCTTTTAGCTCTTCCAAAGCTGTCATAAGAATTTTTTTTTCCTTCACCAATGGAATAGAATCAAATCTTTGAAGGATAAACTGGAGGGCGGAAGGCACAAGTAATTTATGACAGCATTCTCCCCAAAGGAGATAGCCCCTACGACAACAGAATTGGTAGAGGCTTTTTCTTTCTTTTTTTGTTGCAGTTAGTAGTAGTTGGGATGGAAGTAACTGCAGGTCCAAAAGAAGAGGAAGGGCCAATGAAAGATCTTGCTGAGCTTCTGTGATTTTCTACTCTCTCTTTCAGCTAGAGCACAAAGGGGCTATGCAAATAAATTTTGATTTGGGATGCAGATTGGCATTGTCTTTAAACACTTTAGATTATCATATGAATATGAATAACTGGTTACTTGGCAAGACCCACTCTTGAAATAGAGAAAGCACCCCACCCTTGGTAGAATTCCTAGTGTCAGACAGTCAGAGACCTTGGACAGCTCACTTTGCCTTTGTTTTCCTCATTCCTAAAATGGGAAACTTGGGTGAGATCATCTCTCATTTATTTATCTGGTCAAGAATCCCATGATTCTTTAAAAGCAATTGTTATTATTGCTGTTAGGTGCTGTTGAGTTGGGTCTGACTCATAGTGACCCTACATACAAAGATGGAACACTGACGCTGTGCCATGCCCTGCACTATGTCAGTGCTTCTCTGGTTTTCATACAGATTTTTTTTTTTTTTTTTGTGGTACTGGGGTTGATCCCAGGGCCTCATGTTTGTATGCTTTCCAAGTGCTGTACCACTGGAGCTGCATCCTCAGCCTTTTTTTTTTTTTTTTTTTTACTCTTTGAGACAGGGTCTCACTAAATTATGCAGATTGCCTCTGGTCTTAAACTTACATCCTCCTGCCTTTGCCTCCTGAGTCTCTGGGATTACAGGTGACACTGTGTCAGGCTCTTCATAAGGTTTTTAATGGTTGATTGTGTTTTGAGAGTGGGCTGCTAGGTTCTTCTCCCAAGCTTACAGCACCTGGTGTTCCCAGGTGGTCTCCCACCCAAGGACTAACCAGTCCCCACCCTGCTTAACTTTGGAGATATTCAGGATTGGATGCCAGGGTGGTATGGCTGCAGTCATTTAAAAGCAATGGAGAAACACTGAGCCTTGGTGGAGGTAGAATGGAGGTCAGGAAAGCTGTGGAGACTCAGAGTAGGGGTCACAGATATTTGGAGGACAGAATAAGGGCACAATACTCCAAAGTGAGGTGGGGGTTATTTGCTGGGAACTCTGACATTCTGGCATTTTGGAAAACTCATCCATCTTTTTATGGGGCCATGAAGTGCTAAGCATAAAAGCATGCTTTAATAGGAAATTCATCCATATTCTTGAAAATAGGATGATACACACAGAAAATAGCACTAAAATGTCAGCTCTGAAGCTAGAATAAGGCTTTGTTTACATACTTTGTTCAGATTGGTATACATTTCAGAATACACATCTGAAAAAGAAAACTCCTAGATTTGTTGATTTTCCCATCCCAGGCAACCTTTCTGGCAGTGGCTGCGTGGGTCCATACAAGCAGGTAGAATAAAGCAAACTGCAAGGCTAGTTCTGCTGGGAATCATGAGGTTGCCCTTAGGAAAGGGCAGTGTTCTGCAGGTACAGACTTGCCGTCTGCCACCTGCCCCTGTCAGCTTTGTGACAGAGCAGAAATGCACTGTACCAAGTGGTAAACAAAGTTGAAGCTGGAGCCAAGTCATTGGTCCAATGCCTGGTGTGTTTCTGTCCATAAAGCGTAGCCTGTGTTTAATGCAGAGGGAGAGGATGGTAGTTGTTTCCTAATGAAAAGCTGTAGTAGGACAAGCTGGGTACTGTACTTGTCCACTGGGGGAATGGGGCTATCACTACATGATTTCTATTAACAGAAATGGCAGGCATGCTGTTAAACATGCCTGCTCTGTGCAGAGGGCAGCTCTTACCTTCCTCTCTCAGCCCATTTCCCCTCCTAGCCTTACGCATACATGTCTATTAATGACACTAAACTAGGACATTTGAAATTTGGGGAAATGTTTGCATTTTTTTTCCCCAAAAGGGTCTTCTGGAGCCTCTAAAACAGACTCAGTAGGGAATGTTTAAACCCAATCCCATCGGATGATTGGATTCCATCCTGCAGAGTACTTCACTGATCATCACTCCTGAGAGTTTTTCAGTGTAATTTTTGTGGCTCAGAGACACTTTTCTTTGCTAAGTGATTGCAGCAAAAGAAAAGGAAACGTTAGTGGCAGCCAGCATTTTTAAATGAACCATTGTGGCCTTCAACATTTTATAAGTAACCATAAATTCCAGCTGACAGCTTGTTCCTTGATTCTTTTCTAATTAGAGACAATAATATATATTTCTTGAAGGGGAAAGTGGTCTGGGCTCTTATGATGCCAGCAGCTTAGCTACAATAAAACAATGGAGCCCAATGTCAAACACAGGATGGATTCACTGCATAAGAAAGTGTTACCAGAGGTCCCGGGCTACATGCTACTAAATTTGGGGGGAACCAGAATGTGTTTTAATAGTTTTAAATAATAGTGTCCAAATAGCCTTGCTCATTTTTTAAACAGCTATATCTTTTTAATGCCTCTCAAAAAGGATTCCAAATGGATTTAAATGGGTTTGATGAATGTGAAAGTTCCCGCTCTACTTGTAATAGTTCCAGAAATAGTGCAATTAATTTGATTTGTGCATAGCTACAAATCATTAGTAAATTGAGTGCTTGTATCTTAAAAGGACTTTGTTTTAAATTTCAAATCAATGAATTTGGGTCAAAAATTATTCTCTTAATTTTTAGTCAACAGTCCCCAGTCCTGGAATTTTTATTGTTTTTAATGCTGTACATCAAAAGACATTTCATTTAATTTTTTAATAAACAATTCTTTCCTCTGTAATAAGCAATTCTCATGTACACTTATCATCAGAGTTTCTCATGCTATTAACTCTTCTTTAGGTTAAAAGGTTTCAGTTGTTCTCATTTTTTTCTTTTATTTAGTAGAGTCAGTTCAGAGTAAATCTACACCAACAGATTAATTACTCATCACTCAGTAGGACTCAAATGTCAGGATTCAAAGTTTCCTCAGATAATCTTGTTATGATTTTGCTCAAATGGACCTTAAAAACTATTTTTGAGATGTTTAGATTGTATTGAGGCTTCCTACTCTTGGAATGGGGGCTGGGATTTAGCTCAGTTGGTAAAGCCCCACTCTATAGTCTCTGAGGTTCCAAGTTCGATTCCCAGTACTGCAAAAATGGGAGAAGGATGTGGCAACCCACTCCTAAGGCAATCCCGAAACAATATGCCATTTAAAACCCTATGAGGGTCGCTATGAGTCGGACACAACTCGATGGCACCTAACAACAACTCTTGGAATCTCTTTGGGAGAAGGCTTTGCCATTGGGAAATGATTGGAGTTCATGTAATTTCATGTGGCTGGAATTTGCAAAGTAGTATGACCGAGGAGAAGAGAACTACATACACACACACACACACACACACACACAGAGAGAGAGAGAGAGAGAGAGAGAGAGAGAGAGAGAGAGAGAGAGAGAGAGAGAGAGAATATTTAGTAGAGACCCTAGCAGGGCACTACTTTATTTGTATGGCTAAACTGCCAGCCAATAAAGGCTATTCTAGGTCTGCCCTAATACAGCTTAAAACCAAGCTTCCAAAGGATACAGATAATTTGTAAGTACCTATCTACTGCAACAAAGCCCAACAGTGTATATAAAGGATATAAAACTCAGGCATTAAAAATATAACAAGCCCAATAGGCAACATCCAACAAAATTACTAGGCATTTGAAGAAGCCAGAAAGTGGGACTCATAACCTGAAGAAAAGTCAGTCGATAGAAACAGATATATAAACAACAGAGTTGATGTAATCAGAAGATAGGAAGTTTGAAGTGCTATTATAATACATTCAAGAAGTTAAAGGAAAACCATAAACATAGTGGAATGTACTAATTAGTGATATCCAGAGGAACAGAACTGATAGAATATGTATGTATGAGGGGATTTGTTAGATTGGCTCAGACAATCAGAGGTTGATTAATCCCACTGTAGCTGTGTGCAGGCTGGGGCAGAGGTAATCAGTATCTTTGTCCAAGAAGCTGGAAGCTTCAGAACAAGAGGGACCAATGACGTAGCCCTAGGCTGAGACTGAAGGCTGGAAAGCTCCCTGCAGAGCCACTGGTGCAAGTCCAAATTTAAAGGCTGAAGAATCTGGAGTGTGATGTCTAATGACGATGGTAGCATCAGAACAACACATTCTCTCAGGGAGAGTTGAGCATGTTTGTGCATGTGAGTTCACCCTTTCTTCCATATTTTGTCCCATATGGGCCTGCAGCCTATTGGACAGAGTTGACACTTCCAGGGTGCATCATTTCCATTCAGTTCACTGACCCACATGCCAGCTGTGCCTGGAAACACCCTCATAGACACTTCTAGAAGTGTACTTTACCAATTTTCTAGGTGTGTCTCAATCTAGTCAAGCTGACAACCAAGATTAATAATCACAAGGAGATATAAATGGAAACAATAAAGAAGCAAATGAAATCATTGTTGTTGTTGTTGTTAGATGCCCTTGAGTTAAGTCCGACTCATAGCAACACTATGTACAATATATGAAACACTATCTGATACTGGGCCATGCTCAACACAATTGTCAGTGCTTCTCCACTATTCATAGGGTTTTCAATGGCAGATTATTTGGGGAATGGGCTTCCAGATCCTTCTCCCAAGCCTATGGCATCTGGTGTTCCCAGGCAGTCTCCCATCCAAGTAACAACCAGGCCCAACCCTGCTTAGTCTCTGAGATTTGATGAGATTGATTGCTTAGGTGGTACAGCTATAGACAAATGAAACCATAGAGATGAAAAAATATAATATCTGAATTGAGGAATTTAGTAATGGGTCTAATAGCAGATTAGACATTGCAAAAGAAAAGACCAGTAGCTGGTGTCTTGGTGCACCTCTGTGATCTCAGCAAATCAGGAGGCTGAGGCAGCGGATCATGAGTTTTAGGCTACGGGCATCCTATGCAACTTAGTGAGATTTTGTGTCAAAATAAAAAATAATACTAATATAAACAAGAGACTGGTGATGCATCTCAGTGGTGGAGTATTTACCTAGCAAGTGCAAGGCCCTGGATTTAATCCACTGGTACTGAAAGAAAAAGAAAAGAAAAAAAAGACCAGTAAACTTGAAGGCAAGGCAATAGAAAATATCCTATCAAAGACAAACTGGAAGAAATGGCTAAAATATTAAGACACCCATGGGAAAATACTAAATGGCCTACCATATATATAAATACATATATACATATATATATTCATATTCATATATATACATATATGGACTCTAAGGAAATATATATACATATGGGACTCTAAGGAAATAAGGTTAAATGAAACCATTAGAGTGAGATTATATATATGTGTGTTGTTGTTGTTGTTAGGTGCCATCAAGTCGGTATCTGACTCATAGGGACCCTCATAGGGTTTTCAATGGCTGACTGTTTCAGGATTGCCTTGGGAGTGGATTGCCAGGCCCTTCTCCCATTTTTGCTGTGCTGGGAATTGAACTCGGGACCTCAGAGACTGCAGAGCAGCGCTCTACCAACTGAGCCAAATCCCAGCCCCATATATATGCATATACATATTTAATATGGGCTGGGATTTAGCTTAGTTGGTAGAGCACCACTCTGCAGTCTCTGAGGTCCCATATTCGATTCCCAGCACCGCAAAAATGGGAGAAGGATGTGGCAATTCACTCCCAAGGCAATCCCAAAACAATCTGCCATTAGAAACCCTATGAGGGTCGCTATGAGTTGGATGCAACTTGATAGCACCTAACAACAACAATATTTAATATGCATATATATGTAAAGTTTCAGGAAGAAAGGAAGGAGAATGTGTTATAAAACCACTCTAGGAAAAAAATTTCAAATATGATGAAAATTTCGAATATAATGAAAATTGTAAACCCATTGACTCAAGAAACTCAACAAACCCAAGTAGAATAAAAACCAAGGTTCATGGTAATCAAGTTGCCAAAAGCCAGTGAGAAAGTAAAAAATCTTGAAATCTGCTAAGAAAAAATATCATATTATGTAAAGTGGAACAAAGATAAAAATTAGCAGTACCAGTTCGGCTTAGAAACTATGTAAGCCCCTGGGCATGATGGCGCACACCTATAATCCCAGCATATGGGAGGCTGAGACAGGAGGATCAGGAATTCAAGGCCAGACTGGGTTACATAGTGAGAATTTGTATCCAGGAAACAAATAAACAAACAAAAAAAATGATGATATATTTTTAAATGTTGGAAGAAATGAAAAACTCAATATAGAATTGAAAAGAACCAAATAACAGCAAGGTGCTGGACCTACTGGTAATCTTGCCAGCTCACCTGAACTTTCCCAGGAAACAAAGTTTCTTATGATTTGTTTAAATAGTCTGGGAAAATAAAGCATCTTCTGACAACAAAAAAACAAAAAAGCAAAACAAATCAAAACATTATTGAGATTCAAGATACAACCAGTCTTAATTTTTTGCTGAACATGGATCTTGACAGAAAATGAGAGAGAGACTGGGTGTGCTTTGGGGACATAGATCCAGCTTTCCTCAATTTTATCTCCCTAACTTGTGGGACATAGCAAGTACTGATATGTGTTGGAATAGGTGGCTGCCATTCTTCAGTTGTGTAATGTAGTTATATTTATTTACTAAGCTCCTTTCCCACTCTTTCCATTTCTATTTTGTGATGGCTTCTAATGTAAGGAGTATGCTTATTGCACAACCATTTTACTTGAGGTATTGAGATTCCTTCGTTATGGGCTGCATATCTTAAAAACTCATGTACTGATGCCCTAACATGCAGTGTGACTGTATCTGAGGATGGGGACTCTAATGAAATAATTAAGGTTAAATGATGCCATTAGAGTGAGATGTTGACCTCATAGATTAGTGTCCTTATAGGGTGAGACATACATACTGAGGAAATTCTACCTAAGAGCACGGCAATATGGCTGCCATCTTCAACTCAGGTAGAGGGTCTCCACCAGATGCCAGTTCTGCTGGACTTTCATCCTCTAAAACTATGAGAAAATACATTTCTGCTGTTTAAATCCCCTAGCCTGGGTTTCTTGTTAAAGTGGCTGAGCCAGCTAATACACCCCTGACCAGAAACAGAATACTTTAAAACTATTAGTCTGGATATAGTTTATACCTTGCTCGCAATGGTAGTGGAATATTTTATGACTTTGGCATTAGGCATAGATTGGAATTGTATGTCTCCCATCCTATAGAACCCCTTGGCAGTGCCAGCTAGACTGGGGGTGGATTGCCTTTCCCTCTCAGTCAGACTGGGTCTAAAGGGTTTGCAGGAGCTCATCAAACCCAGATAAAGCACCTCATAACACTCTTTATTCTTTTTAATTACCTCTTACTCTTCTCCCTTGTTCAGCTCACATGCATATTGTCTCAATACTATCCTTCTATTTTGGTTGCAGATTATGAGCATTCCAAGCTGAGATCAGGGGTTTGGTTGGCATTTCTTGCCTATAAACTAAATAGGCCCTCACTGCTATGCCAGCCAGTCCTCCTTTGGTTTACTAAATTCAGACACATGGCCCTAGACCACTGTCACCCACAAGTTCCTAGTCAGGAGGACGAGCACTAACACAGGAAGGTTTGCTGGGGAAGCTGGGTCTCTTGGACTGAGTAGTATCTCTTAAAAACACAGTTAAACATTTTTTATTTTTCTCATTTGAATAACTCAAATCAGCATGTTGTTGTTGTTGTTAGGTGCCATCGACTTGGTGTACTACTCATAGTAACCCTACACACAACAGATGAAACAGTATTGTCAGGGCTTCTCTACTATGCATAGGGTTTTCAACAGCTGATTGTTTTTTAAGAGTGGGTTGCCAAGTCCTTTCACCAAGCCTACAGCGCCTGGTATTCCCAGGTGGTCTCCCATCCAAGTACTAACCAGGCCGACCCTGCTTAGCTTCCAAGATCTGATAGGATCTGACGCCACAGTGGTACACTGCAGGCCAAATCAGCATGTTGTTGTTGTTAGGTGCCGTCCAGTTGTCTCCGACTCATAGTGACTGTCATGGGGTTTTAAATGGCTGATTGTTTCAGGATTGCCTCTGGAGTAGATTGCCACATCCTTCTCCCATTTTTGTTGTGCTGAGAATCGAACTTGGGACCTCAGAGACAGCAGAACAGCGCTCTACCAGCTGAGCTAAATCCCAGCCCCCAAATCAGCATAGATATCTTTATTTTAGTTACTTTTATCATTGAAAACATGCACATTTTAAGTGTGATAGGTGATTTGAGCTTCCCTACCCTTATTCTCTCTAAGAACTCTTTCCTGTTATTGGGAAGCAAAAGTTTATAAAAGGATTTCATAGTTTTCAGCCTTGCATGTCTTCCTCGGGTTAGTTACCTTTGCAATAGTGACTAAACAGCAACCAGAAGAAGTAGCAATAAGGATCAAGGTTCTGACTATATTTTCCCATATACTGTACTAAAAATAATAATATTAATAATAAAGACCCTTACACTCACATTTAGCTCTTAGAATAGCATTTGACATATGTTGTTGTTAGGTGCCATCGAGTCGGTACCCGACTCATAACGACCCTATGTACAACAGTGAAACATTATTGTCAGTGCTTCTCTGCTGTTCATAGGAATTTTGATGGTGGATTGATTTTTGGGAGTGGGTTGCCTGGTCCTTCTCCCATTTGACATATAGTAAGAGTTTAATAAAAATCATTGCCCAAGGAAGGAATAAATTATGCAATTCTCACAACACTTCAGAGCTGTTTGAAAGTGACATTAAACTAAACTTTCCTTTATAAGATATTTTTATTGGAAATTTTTAATGTACATCTTAATGTGATTCATTTTGACATGCTTTTCATTGTGACATTTACATATATGCATTTTGATAAACATTATTCATATAGGTTACCCCTTATCCTCCCCTATGCTTCCCCCCTCCCTCCTTTCCCATCTAAGTTTCCCATCTAAGTCTTCTCTATCTTTTACTTAGTAGTATTTTTCTATATGTCCTTGGGTTCTGGTTCTGTTTAAGATAGAAACTTTTCCTGTAGTGGTTTTTGTTTTTATCTTGTTAGAACAATTACATGCAATTTCTAGTCCATTTATATTGACATCATTCTTATCTTCCCCCCTTTTATTATGATCTGACCTTTGAATAGGATTTTTCCTTCTTATAATTTTGAATCAGCTCCCTCATATGAGTGAGAACATGTGTTGTTTCTCTTTCTGAGCTCGTGTTCATTCACTCAAAATAATTTTCTCTAATTCCATCCATTTTGCTGCAAATGACCTTATTTCATTTTTCTTGACTGCTGAGTAGTAGTCCATTGTGTATATATACCATAGTTTTTTATCCATTCTACTGTTTAAGTTAGGCACTTTGGTTGATTCCACATCCTTGCTATTGTGAATAGTGCTGCATTGAACATGGAGATGCAGGTGTCTCTGTGGTATGATGACCCATCTCCCTTTGGGTAAATTCCCAATAGTGTTATAGCTGGGTCATATGGTAGATCTATTTTTAGTTTTTTGAGGTACTTCCACATTGATTTCCATAGTGGTTGCACCAATTTACAGCTCCACCAACAATGTAAGAGTGTTCCCTTTTCCCCGCAACCTCGCCAGCATTTGTTGTTGTTTGTTTTATTGATCTTGGCCATTCTTACTGGTGTAAGGTGAAATCTCAGAGTTGTTTTGATTTGCATTTCCCTAATGCCTAGGGATGTTGAGCACTTTTTCATATGTTTCATGGCTTTACAGACCTCTTCATTTGAGAACTGTCTACTCAGTTCCTTTGCCCATTTGTGTATTGGGTTGTTTGTTTTTTTGGGAGGTTTTTCTTGAGTTCTTTATAAATTCTAGTTATTAGACCTTTGTCTGATGTATAAAATGCAAAGATTTTTTTCCTATTCCGTGAGGATTTCCTTGACTCTGTTAATTGTTTCTTTTGCTGTGCAGAAGCTTTTTAATTTCATGTAATCCCATTTATCTATTTTTGTTGCAATTTCTTGAGCAATTGGAGTCCTATTAAGGAAATACTTTCCTAAACCTATATGATGGAGTGTGTTGCCTATCTTGCCTTCTACAAGTTTTAACGTTTCTGGTTTTATGTTGAGATCTTTTATCCATTTTGAGTTAACTCTCATGTATATTGAGAGATGGGGGTCAGCTTTCATTTTTCTGCATGTGGATGACCATGTTTCCCAGCACCATTGGTTGAAGAGGCTGTCCTTTTTCCAGTTTACTTGCTTTGCTACTTTGTCGAAAATCAGGTAGCTATAGGTGTGTTGAGGTATTTCTGGGTCTTCTACTCTGTTCCAGATGTCTTCGGGCCTATATTTGTGCCAGTACCAAGCTGTTTTTGCAACCACTGCTCTATAGTATAGCTTGAAGTCAGGAATTGTGATTCCACCTGCATTCGTTTTGCAGCTTAAGAGTGTTTTGGCTATACGTGGTCTTTTGTGGTTCCATATGAATTTTTGGATCGTTCTTTCTATTTCTGTAAAGTCAGTCAGTGGAATTTTAATGGGTATTGCATTAAATCTATAGATTGCTTTTGGTAGGATAGCCATTTTTACAATATTAATTCTCCCTATCCAGGAGCAGGGGAGGTCTTTCCGTTTTTCAGTGTCCTCGGCTAATTCTTTCTTTAATGTTTTGCAATTTTCCTTGTAGAGATCTGAAGAGTCTTTGATTAGATTGATTCCAAGGTATTTAATTTTCTGGTGGGCTATCATGAATGGTATCTTTCCTGAAATTTCCTTCTCTTCCTGTTTGGAATTGGTGTAAAGAAAAGCTATTGATTTTTGTGTGTTAATTTTGTAGCCTGCAACTTTGATGAATGAGTTAATTAGGTCCAGAAGTTTTCTGGTTGAGGTTTTGGGGTCTTTCAAGTATAAAATCATATCATCTGCAAATAATGATAATTTGACCTCTTCCTTACCAATCTGTGTCCCTTTGATTTCTTTCTCTTGTCTGATTGCGCTGGCCAGAACTTCAATTACTATGCTGAATAGAATAGGAGAGAGAGGACATCCTTGTCTTGTTCCAGATCTAAGAGGAAATGGTTTTAGTTTTTCTCCATTTAATATAATGTTGGCTGTAGGTTTGTCATAAATGGCTTTTATGAAATTAAGGTATTTGCCTGTTATACCTATTTTCTCCAGTGTTTTTATCATGAAAAGGTGTTGCACTTTATCGAAGGCCTT
>VMDO01034560.1:0-16856 GCA_007922755.1 Pedetes capensis
TATGTCGTGCCACAACTCTTCTGGTCTCCTGTCATTTGTGTCTAATGCATTAAACCTATTTTTGAGGTGGTCTCTGAACTCAGGTGGGATATACTCAAGGTCATACCGTGGCTCTCGTATACTTGTTCTAATTTTCTTCAGCTTCAGTTTGAACTTGCCTATGAGAAGTTGATGGTCTGATCCACAGTCAGCACCTGGTATTGTTTTGACATTTTGTACAGAGCTTTTCCATCGTGTCTTTGCACATATGTAGTCTATTTGATTCCTGTATGTTCCATCTGATGAAGTCCATGTGTATAGTCTCCGTTTATGATGTTGAAGAAATGTATTTGCAATGAAAAGGTCATTGGTCTGACAAAATTCTATCATGCAATCTCCAGCTTCATTTCTGTCACCAAGACCATATTTTCCAACTACTGAGCCTTCTTGTTTGTTTCCAACCTTTGCATTCCAGTCACCAGTGATTATCAGTATGTCTTGATTGCATGTTTGATCTATTTCAGATTGCAGAAGCTAATAAAAGTCTTCCCTTTCTTCATTTGTGGCCTTAGTGGTGGGTGCATAAATTTGAATAATAGTCATTAACTGGCCTTCCTTGTAGGCATATGGATATCATTCTATCACTGACAACATTGTATTCCATGACAGATCTTGAAATGTCTTTTTTGATGATGAATGCAACCCCATTTCTCTTTAGTTTATCATTCCCAGTATAGTAGACCATATGATTGTCTGACTCAAAGTGGCCCATGCCAGTCCATTTTAGCTCACTGATGCCTCAAATGTCAATGTTTATGCTCTCTCTTTCTCTTTTAAGAATTTCTAATTTTCCTAGATTCATACTACGTACATTCCATGTTCCAGTTATTAATGGATATTTACAGTTGTTTCTCCTCATTTTGAGTCATGCCACATCAGCAAGTTGGGCACCCTGAGGTTTTACTCCATTTCCGTCATCATGGTAGACTCTACTTGGAGGAGGCAACTCTTCCCTAGTAGTCTTTTGAGTGCCTTCCAACCTGGAGGCCTCATTTTCCGGCACTATTTCTGACACTGTTTCTTTGCTATCCATAGGGTTTTCAATGGCTAGTTGTTTCGGGAGTGGCTCGCCAGGGCCTACTCCCTTCAACATCCTTATCAGCCATAAATTACATGATGTTGGGGCAGTCTCTCTGCATATCAGTTCTCCTCTATAAAACAGTTGGGAGCTGCCAAAAGACTTCATCTGACAGAGAAATGCTGTGCGTTTACTTCTTATAGCCCCTTAACCTTTGGAGTCTGTTCTGGAGCACTATATAAAACTGGGGTTATTGTGCCCTCACATTTTCATGACTTCCATCTGAACTTTTTAAAGTCTTAAACTGACTTGTATTCTATTTCCCAATCTTCCCCTGACCATTGAGTTTGTTTTATGCATGGCTGTACCTCCTCTCACAGATCAAAAATGTCCATCTGCTCCCACTCTCATCTCCCTCCAAGTGATCACTCACTCCTCTGTTCCTTTGCTGTGGCCTCTCAGTAAGAGACTTGTTCTGGCTACTCATCTCCCAGTCTTTGTACCATTGGTGGAAGCAGTTGGTTTGGATGCCCTTGTCAGGCTCCTCCCACCATCATAATTATATGTTTCTCTTGCCAACAATTTTGTTTCCTCGCATTTTGTCCAAATGCTGTCCATCTTTACAGGCTCAGTTCAAGTTGTAAGAGTTCTATAAAAATTCCCTATCCTTACTTTATCAGCTATCATTGATCTTTCTCATTTTGGACTCTCATAGCACTTCCTTGTATCACATCTGGCTCTAGATTACAGAATAAAGTATTTTGAGTCATCTTCTTGGTGGTAGTGGTGTTGTTAGGTGCCGTGGAGTCATGTCCAACTCATAGTGACCTTTGTGGGGTTATCAATAGCTGATTGTTTTGGGGATTGTTTCTGGAGTGGACTGCCACATCCTTTTCCCATTTGAGTTATCTTAGAGGCCATTTAGTCAAATGAGACCATGCAAGATTTTGCTGTTCTACATTCCTCAACAAGTGTTAGTTGGAATAATTATGCTGCTTAGAAAAGTAGCCATTGTTTGTGGAATAGCTCAAATATTTTCTTCTCTGGACATATTGGCTCTGGGATATTACCAATGAAAGTGTACTGACACATTTTTAGAAATTGTAAAATGAGTTCCCAAGAGAGACAAAATCTCAATGTTCAGGACATACCAGCTTATCCACTTTAAATAAAGGATATGGTGCAGAGACTCAGAGTAAGGGACAGAGGTAGTATGTTTAATAAAAGGCTGATGGGAATCCTAGGTATGAGGTCTCCCACTGAAGAAAAGCAGAGGTAAAGATGGCTGATATTTTACTCTTCTGGGAGTGAAACTTGTACATAATCACATCTCTTTTTTCCTACCACATACTTGATGATGATGATGACAATGGCAACAACAAGAATGACAATAATAATAATGATGTTATTATACAAGTGGGTTGAAGATGACTTCTCTCTACTGGCACCTATGTTTGCTGTTTCATAGAAGGCTAGGACTGTTATTTCAAAATCTGCTGGTGCCAAACTGAAAATTTCACACATTCAATTGCCTTATTTTTTATTTTAATTTTATTTTCTCATATGCTTATTTTTAAATTAATAAATAAAAATTACACATACTTACAACATGATTTTTAAATTTTTCTAAAATTTTTAATTGATAAAAAGTTGTACATATTTATCACATGCAACATGGTGTTTTGAAATACATGTACACCATGGAATGGCTAAATCAAGCTAATTTCTAATTGCTTTAAATATAGACCAAAAAAGGCATATTTTTTTAGCTATTCAGAGTCTTTCTGCCTGCTTTGCAAATGCCATGAAACTGTACCCAATATCTATTAGCCATACAAAAGATCATCCCCTGCCCAGTTACAAATGACTCCAAACTGGTGCTTTTCTTTGGGGCTCTCTGACCCAAAGATTCCCCACCTTGCTCAAGAATCACATTGCCTGGACACATAAGCTCCCTCTCCAATTCTTTTCTCCCTCTAGAATTCCCTTGCTCTCTTTTCCTTCGAGATGGTGACCTCGAATCATTGTCTCTGGAAGGCCTACTGATACAAGGGACTTCTGCTCTCATTCATGCAACCCTGTCCCAGAGCTGCCTGAGAAAGCTCATTGTGCAATGCTACCATGTCTTCCTCGACCAATCCTGAAATCCTCAAAGTCACCACAGATGTATATGGAGAGGTTAAAGCAGTACAAAAATTTGTTTCCTTCTATATCTGACCCCTAGTTATACTTGGGGTTAAATGCCCCAAAATATTTCTTGAGTATATACCCAGAAATATCTCATGTACATCTGTGCATATATTAGTTTGTCATGGCTGCCACAACCAAATACCATAGGGTGGACAGTTTAAATAACAGAAGTTTATTTTCTCACAGTTTTGAAGTCTAGAGATCCAAGATCAAGATTTGGCTAGTTTGGTTCCTCATGAGTCCTCTTCCTTTGGCTTGCAGATACGCAGCTTTTCTGTGAGTCCTCACACTGCTTTTCCTCTGTGCTCACCCTGGTGTTGCTCTGTCTGTCCTAATCTCCTCTTTTATAAAGGCATCAGTTAGACTGGACAGGACTTATTCTCACAGTCTCATTTTCACTTAATCACCTCTTTAAAGGGCCTATCTCCAAATCCATTCACATTCTAGGTTACAGGGCGTTAGGGCTTCAACATACAGATTTGGGGGAACATAATTTGGCCCCATAACACATGTATATATATGCATATATGTTTGCTATTGCTGTTGTTAGGTGCCATCGCGTTGGTATCCGACTCATAGTGACGCTCATAGGGTTTTCAATGGCTGACTGTTTCGGGATTGCCTTGGGAGTGGATTGCCAGGCCCTTCTCCCATTTTTGCAGTGCTGGGAATTGAACCCTGGACCTCAGAGACTGCAGTGCAGCACTCTACCCACTGAGCTAAATCGCAGCCCCGCATATATGTTTAGGGGAATATTAATGAATCTTAACAGTCATATTATGCTTTTTGCTTTTCCTTTATCTTGATGGTCTTTTCAGATCCACTAACCTCATTTTTTAAATGGGTACTGGGCATTTTGTTGTCTACTTATTCTGTATTTTCTTTATCAAGAACTCAATTATTGAGCAATTTGGCCACTTCTGTGTTTTATTTCCTTTACAAACAATGTTGACACAAATATATTCCTAATTATACTTAATTGTATCACAAATAAAGAGTACCAATTTATGCTCTGACCAAGAGTATATGTGAAAGTTCCTCACACCCTTGCTGTGATTCTATGTTATCCAATGTTTTCATCTTTGTTAATTAAGTGGTGGAAAGTCAGATGATAATATAGTTTTAATTGAAGTTCTTTAATTGTGAGCAGGGGTTGAACATATTTATTTTGCCTTTTTTTCCCAGTCTGGGTAATTGAACCCGGGGCCTTGTGCATGCAAAGCATGCACTTACTCTCCAGCTGGGCTTCACAGATCCCCAGCCACATCTTTTCACATTTAGGGTTGTCTGTCTTCTGTGTGAGTTACCTGTTTAAGTCTTTTGTCCATTTCTCCCATTGGATTGCCAGTCTTTTCCTTAGTGATTTATTTGTCAGGGCTTTACATAAAAGAAAGGAATGAATCTCTTGTCATATGTGGTTTCAAAGGTGATGTAGTTGTAACATTGGCCTGGAACTCTTGGGTCTTCTTGAGCTGCTTCCTGGGCAAATGGTTTCTAGAACCAAAGTATCTCAGGTGTGATGATGCAGGCACAAAATCAAACATATTTCCGTTCCCATGCTGCCTTATAATATTCTGGTATGATGAAGATAACACCAAACAGTGGAGAAAATTCAAATACTAAACACATTTAGTTGACTCCACGTCAGGTACTCTCCAGAACTTTAATTTTCCTACTAAACTCATGATTGTTGTTTGTTGTTAGGTGTTGTCAAGTCGGTGTCCAACTCATAGTGGCCCTATGTACAATAGAAGAAACACTATTGTCATGCTTTTCTGCTACTTATAAAGTTTTCAATGGCTGATTGTTTTTTGGGAGTAGGTTGCCAGGTCCTTCTCCCAGGCCTACTGCACCTGGTGTTCCCAGGTGGTCTCCTCTCCAAGTACTATCGAGGTCCAAACCTGCTTAGCTTCTGAGATCTGATGGGATCGGATGTCACAGTGGTACAGCTGCAGGCAAACACATGACAGAGTAACTTAATGCATTAAATAATTAAATAATATAGCTCAAAACCATTTCTTTCCTACAAAAGGAAATCTTAATTTTAATCAGTGACAAGTGGAATCATCTTGTTATTCTTGTTGACAGGACCAGCATTAATGGGAAACATCTCTAAAGCTTAGTGATTATTCACTCACTTGAAAGGACCACACTCTTTTTACCATTGGCCCTTGGTCATGGAACATTTTTCCTGCCTTGTGTCTTTTCTTTCTCTGCATCTAGCTTACATGCCCTTTCCTCAGAGAAACTTTGCCTGGCATCCATCCCTAAACCTACGGTAAATCATTATTGCTAGACTCTCTGGAGATACTTTCTTCTTTTTCTTCATAACACTGAATACTTGTTGTTATTGATGTTGTTAGGTGCCTTTGAGTCGGTATCTGACTCATAGCAACCCTCTGTTCAACAGGGGAAACACTATTGTCAGTGCTTCTCTGCTGTTCATAGGGTTTTCAATGGCAGATTGATTTTTGGGAGGGGGTTGCCAGGTCCTTCTCTCAAGCCTACAGCTTCTGGTGTTCCCAGGTGGTCTCCCATCCAGTTACTAACCAGGCCCGACCCTGCTTAGCTTTCGAGATCTGCCGGGATCCGATGCCACAGGGCTACGGCTGCAGGCAACACTGAATACTATTGGTAATTATACATGTATTTGTTTAACACAATGTCTGAGATATATTAGACATGCAATAAGACATGAACATATAAAAGATACATTCCTTTGGGTTCCAACATTACACAATTTTATGAAATGTCAAATTCCAAAGAAGCCATAGATATTGCCACATCGTATAATTCATGAAGTTACTATAAACATTGCAACAAAAGCATGCATGTCTGGATAAAACTCAGCTTTCTTTATTCATTTCCATCTATATTCTTGGAGAGACATGTTTTCTGACACATCCCTGATTCTGCACCATAGACTCCTTAGCAATCTTCCATTTTGAACTTTCCACAGATCTCACTTTATAATTTGGAAGTGAAGAAAATGAGAGAAGGCAATTAATACACCCAGAACTCTGCTCCGGTATAAGTACAGGTGAAATGTCTTTTATATTTTTATCATTACAACAGACTTTATGACTGCAATAAAGATGTGAGTGGTCTCTTCAAAGATAAACATCTGAAAGAGAGAGACGGGTAACATTCTAAAAGCCTGTAGTGGCTGTCAGAAATAATTTAATGCTTAGTGCTTTGCTGGCTGACCCAAGTCCTGTGAAGAAGGGAAGCATGCTACTTATACCATCATGGCTGCCCAGAATCCACTCATTTATGTGAGGTGTTCTGTAGTGCTGCTCAATGAAGGCAAGAAGCCTGAACTTGGTAATTGAGAATGAATGTCAAGTAGTGTCAAGATGCCTCAATTCATAAGGCTGATAACTCCTTCTGTGATTGCATTTCCATTTTTACAGCTGCTTCAGTGGCCAAGTTTGTCGGCCTTGTTTGGGAAAGTAATATAATATAGGACTCAGTACTGCCTATGAAGAAGCTAGCATTTTTGATTCATTTCTAAGGGTTTTGGAATTTTCCAACTATTATAAAGGTTGACTTTATAAAAATTATAAAGAGGGAGGAAGAAAGAAAAGAGAAATTATTTTAAAAGGCAAGGGTAAGGAAAAGGAAAGCACTAATCTTTGTACTGGGCTGGGGTTTAGCTCAGTTGGTAGAGTGCTGCTCTGTGCTTTCTGAGGCCCTGGGTTCAATCTCCATCACCACAAAAATGGGAGAAGGAACTGGCAGCCCATTCCCAAAAGACAATCTCGAAACAATCAGCTATTGAAAACCCTATGAATAGCAGAGAAACACTGACAATAGAGCTGGGCATGGCATACTGTCAGGGAGTCTTTCATTCTGTTGTATGTAGGGTCACTATGAGTTGGACCCAACTCCTTGGCACCTAACAACCACAACAGCACAGTTTGACCCACAGATCATTGGCTTTTTCTGTAAAATGTTAGATGGCACACATTTTAGGCTATGTGGGCCAGATGGTGTTTGTTGCAACTACTGTACATTGGTATGGTACAAAAGAAGCCATAGACAATATGCAAATGAATCAGAGTGGGTGTGTCCCAATAAAACTTTATTTATGGACACTGAGATTTGAACTTTATATCATTTTCCATGCCATGAATGTTATTTTTCTTTTAGTTTGTCTTAACTATTTAAGATTGCTAAAGAACATTCTTATGTGTTATACAATTAACAGATGATATCCTGTATCTTATTCATCTATCATAGTTGGTAGATACTAGGTAAAATATGTGGGAAATGCTCTATAACTATGCCTGAGTCATTTCTTAAAAACCGTTATGTTTTATAGATGAGCATATGGATATCCATATAAGACAGGAATTATATTTTGCAGTGTCATTAGCCAGCACTTCTTTCCAAAGTCTCTGAACATTTTCCACACTAACAAAGTCTGTTTTTATCAACAGTTTGCTCCAGGATTGGGGAAGTAGCTCAGTGGCAGAGCTCTTGCCCAGCATGCACGAGGCTCTAGTTTCTGTCCTCAGCACTGGGGAAAATTGCTCCACATACTGATACCTATCTGCCCAAAGTTATTATACAAAAAGAAGCATCAGCTATTTCAAGAACACTCCCCTAACCCATCTGGCCTTCCCCAAATCCCTTTGATTCTTTTATACTGGTCTATAAGGCAGAATGAGATAAAAACCACAGTGATATAAAGGTCATTGCAATTGGTCAAAGATGTTTCCAGTTATTTTGAAGCCAAGATTCCTTCTTAGAAAAAAGAGTAAATGGTGAAGATTGAATAGTAATATGTAAACCTGCAAAACTAAAAATTTAGTTTAATATCACATGGTTTGTTGCTTAAAAGTTCTTTTTGTTGTTGTTAGGTGCCGTCAAGTGGGGTCTGACTCATAGCAACCCTATGCACAACAGAAGGAAACACTCCCTAACAGTATGCTATGCCCAGCACTATGTCAGTGCTTCTCTGCTATTCATAGGGTTTTCAGTGGCTGATTGTTTTTTGGGAGTGGCTGCCAGGTCCTTCTCTGATTTTTGCAGGGCCTCAGAGTGAGCTGAGCAACCACTATCCCAACAGTCCGTGTGGTATATCAGTTTATATACCCCTCTTCGTTCTCTCCCCAATTATACATAATTAGTTCAATTAGCTTTTCTTCCATTGGAAGCTTTTTGTCTTTTTTCTTTTCTTTTTTCTTCCTTTCTTCCATTTATTTATTTATTGATTTATTGAGATTTTTTGGTATAAATGACACGTGAGACAGTCTGAGTTTTTTCTTGTTGTTATACAAATTGTTTTTGGTTAGTAGATGATATGGAAATCAGTCAAGAAGTATATCAAATGGTTATTTTTCTTATCCCTGGCAGGAAAAACATGAGACTTTCATAGTGGTGAGGTTAAAAACAAACAAACAATAAAACAATACACAGAAGTTATTTTCAAGAAGTCAGTCTTGGAACCTGCTTTGAGAAACTGGAGGTACTTTAAACATATCCTATCATATCCTTAAACTTTTTATTTTGTGTTGACTGCACACCGAAAGGTGGTGATGATGAGAATTAAATTCACTGAATTGCAAGATTAATCATCTAGGCTGTCTAAGAAACATACAGAGCAAATGCAAAAACTGGGTGCGATACCCAAGAACAAATACTACTTCACAGACTGAATAGTTTACAAATAATCTAAGGAAGCAGCTTCAGATTTGATTTGTTTAATAACTCAGAAAATAATTTAGAAGGGCAATAGTTTTGTTATTTGCTTTTCACAGTTTTTCAAAAATACTTTTTTTTGGTACTTACTCTAAGAGTAAGTTAGGGAGAACGTGATAAGGGCCATATTTGCCTTCAGAGCATTTAATGTACTTTTAGAGGTCCAGGTAAAACTGTGTCAAGGATTTAGATAAAAGTTTCAGGCATTTACTTAGATATTTTCAATCACAGATTCAGTTAATTATCTAGGTTCTTTCCAGTAACAAATATCCTGATAATTGAGGAGCCCTTGGGTTTTTACTTGGATGTCAGGCATTGTCCAGGTGCCTGAGACTACTTAGCATTTCTATGACACTTTAGAGATTCTTTCAGACTTTGGGTGGCTAACGAGCTGTGTTTTGTACAAAACTAGAGATCTTAATCTGATCAAATGGTGGTGCTGAAAAGCTCCCTTGGTTTTTAATATGATGATCTAATGCTAGGAAATTGTAATTCCTTGTTATTATACCTAGATCAAGACATTCCATTCTGGATATCAACTGTAACCTCTGTAGACATTATTCTCTTGCTAAAGATCAGAGGATCTCTGGGCCACAGGAATAAATTTAAATGACTTTATTTTGTCTACAAGTTATTTCTTTGTCCCCACTTCCATCTTGAACACATTTTAGTCCAAAAAAAAGCTTTCATATAAAAGTGGGTAATTCATGATAATCACAAACCCCACACTATCACTGGATAACAATAATTCCTTATGGATAAAATGAGCTAGATCTACTTTTAAATACTGCTCTATCTGGGAGGAGAGAGGAGCATGAGAGAGCAATGGAGGTGGTGAACAGGAGTTAATGTATAATTATATGCATGTAAGGAAGTGCCAGAGTGAAACCCAATAAGTTGTACACTAAGTAAAAATATTACTAATAAAAAAGGGAAAAATACTGCCTTATTTAATAGGCCTTTCATTCACCTCAAATTTTTTATATTCTTTGCTGTAAGATGTTGAGACCAGTACTGATTTTAGTGGTTCCCCATAGTCTTGATTAGAAAATTTTCATTAGTCTTCTGAATCTCACATAATTTGGATGAAATATTCCGCATTTGATAAATTTCTCAAGTGCTTTCAACAGCTTCTTTGTCAGCTTAACCATTCTCTGTCCACTCCTTCCAGCTATTTTTAGCAGTTCTTGTCATTAAGTACTTTTATTTCTGGAAGTAGTTTCCCTGCTTTTGGTCTTTGGAAAAACTCTTACTTTAATCCATCATCTGGCTGATAAATATGGTACCATACTTTATTTTACCCCAATAGCTTTGGGTCAGATTCAGGAAAGTCCTATTAAATTGATTATGGTCATGAATAATATCAATCTTTCTTAAAAATAGCTCACCTGTGAGATCAGCTAGATACATCCTAAGTGAAACAAATCAAATGCAACGTTTCCAACCAGGGTAAGCTAATAAACTGGCTCCTCCTCCTTTTCTTCTTTGCTTATTCTCTTTCACTTGTGTAGTAGGGGTGTGTGTGTGTGTGTGTGTGTGTGTGTGTGTGTGTGATTTTTTAAAAACTTTGTTGATTTGCAATGTACAAAAGGAAAATTTTCCTTACAAAGAACTTAAACTTAGAATTTCCATAAAATAAAAAAAAAAATTTTTTTTTCCTTTTCAGTATATCCTTTAGATGGTTAGGAGGCATTTTTTTTTAATCTTTATATTCTTTGTATTTAAACGTAAGCTTTCTCTTTTGAACCTCCAAATACTACTGTATAACACTGATACAGATAATGCAAATAAGCAAACTAAGTTTTGATGTGGATTTAATTACTCAGGTAGCTCTTGGGCATCAAAGATAGGTTTTCTTTCTTTCTTCTTTTCTTTTCTTCTGGCTTTTTTTTTTTTAAATCTATTACAAAGGGAACTTAAGTAAAAATTGGAGGATGCTGCAGCTGTTAAAGGCTCTCTGAAGCCCATTGAGCAAGAACCGGGCTGTTGAATAATGCAGACAAGATAATGAACAGCAGACAAATGATCCCAGCAGGCTCCCCGCTGGGTAAAGAGAGTGTATACTTAGAGGCTAGATTTATTATCCTAGCATCTTTTGTGGTGACCTCCAATTTATTGGAAATACCTGAGACATTTATAAACTAACGTTTCTTCCCCTTCAACCAAAGCCAAACTTGCTCATCATTTCTACTTCAGCTTCTTTAAGCCACATAACAAAGCTGCAAAACCCAAAACTTTCTGTTGAGAGCGAAAACTGAGAATGAACTAACCATGTGAAGAGAAAAGAACCAAGAAAACAAACTTGTGGTCGATTCATTAACTGAAGTATAAATGTGGCTCCCTAGACTACATTCTAGATGTAAAGCATTCTTGTTTGAAATTGCCATAAACTTTAAACTCTAAGTGACTGGGTTTAATAATGCAGCACCTTAGAGGCACAATCTATTCCCAATCGAATCTGGACCATTTTGTAACAAAGGCGAAAAGAATGGGAGATATAGAATCGTTGGATTATAAATTGCCTTTGATTTAAAATGAAGATTCTTATGAGATTTCTTTTTTTGGCAGGGTCTCCCTATGTAGCCCAGGCTGACCTCCAATACTGGGGCAATCTTCTTTCCTCAGGCTCTGGAGTGCTGGGATAATGGGGACAGGAGTGTGCCACCAAGTCCACCCATGAAATGGCTTCTGATGCAAGATTTATTCTTTGTAAATAATCAAAATTTATCTTATATAATCTCACAGTCAAATTCAGTGAGAACCTCAGTTTGAGATTAAAGAAATCATCCCCTAAAGGAAGAGAATTTTCCAAATTCATGAATGAAAACAGTTTTGGGAATCTTTGAGCTATCTCACTCACTTGTAATGTATCTGGTTCATTTTTCTTTCATCCTTTTTTTTTTTAAACTCCATACAGCTGGTTTCTCAATTGCTGAGGAAAAACAAAACCAACAGGTCTCCATCTAACATTAAAGCTCAATTCTTCTGATTTACCTGCCAATTCACCTTACTGAGGTTTTAGAACTTAGTCATATGCTAATTATGTCAGTATGCTAAATTAAGATAGGAAAATTCTGAAGACTTTTGTTGCCCAAAGGTACTGCTCTAAGTGTTTCTTCATATTTTATCCATCATTTAAATCATATCAAGAAAAAAGAGTTTGGGAATTTTTAATTTAATTGAGTGACAATACTTAAATCATTAAAAATCTTTTTTTTTTCTGGTACCGGGGTTTGAAACCAGGGCCTTGTGCTTTCATGCTTTGCAAGTGCTGGACCACAGCTGCACCTCCTGCCCATTTTTTAGTCTTTTTTGAGACAGGGTCTCGATAAGTTATGCAGACTGCCTCTGGTCTCAAACTTGCAATCCTCCTGCCTCTGCCTCCTGAGCCGCTGGGATTACAGGCGTGTGCCACCACGCCAGGCCTAAATGTTTTTTTTTTTTTTTTTTGTAGTTGTATGCCTGACTAAATGAATGGAAAGCTATTCATGTCTAAAAGAATTTGAACTGAATGGGATTGAATGTAAACTTAGAATGTTTGGTAGCTTTTTCTTCATCTTCCTAAGAAACACCAGGAAGAAGAAAGTCATGGGACAGCCATACAGAAGGTTGGTGGATGGGGTGGGATTCCTTATAACAATTATAAAAATTAAACTTTGTATAGTTATGGTATGCTCCATTATGCTGTAGTAGGTGCTGTAATAGCTCAAATAATCAAGCATATGACTTTAAATGTTCAACAGTGCCACAAAGTATCGAAGACCTTATCTATGAGTACATTTGGCCTTGCTTCTTTTTCTACCTTGGTGATGGTTGAATTCTGAGTTCTTGACTAGCTGATGTCTAACTATTTAAATCATTTAATGAACTGACTGCATTAACTAGTATCACTAGGGGCATTCCAGTGATGTCTATGTTGACCGTACATAATTGGATCATAGACATTGGGCAACAATGAATGGAACTTTAATGAATTGATAGAATTAAGATTCTAGAAATACTTTATGTAGGATGTATATATACATGCTAATTAATGCAAATGGTAAAATATAACAGGAAATATGAAATATGTATGTTCAGGTTTATAAACTTAAATAAATTCATTCATTCATACATCCTTCATGTATTTTTTGCACCAATGATGAACAGCCATTATTCTAAACAGCAAGAATTCTATACTTTAACTTGGCCAAAAAACTGACAAATGATTGAACCTAGGGATTTATGCATGCTAGGCAAGTGCTGTACTCCTGGGTCACATCCCCAGGATGTGGAATTCTATGGTGACAATGTCTACAAGATCCATTCTCTTGTGCAACTTACAATTTAGGAGAGGACATTATATATGCACAGATTAAGTGGACATTCATTCAATTAACAAACACATATTGTATAACCACTCTGTTCCAGACATTGGAGATGTTGTTGTTATTAGGTGCTGGTGAGTCAGTGTCCAACTCATAGTGACCCTACGTACAACAGGCGAAACACTATTGTCAGTGCTTCTCTGCTGTTCATAGGGTTTTCAATGGTGGATTGAGTTTTGGGAGTGGGTTGCAAGGTCCATCTCCCAAGCCTACAGCACCTGGTGTTCCCAGGTGGTCTCCCATCCAAGTACTAACCAGGCCCAACCCTGCTTAGCTTCTGAGATCTAATGGGATCTGATGCCACAGTGGTATGGCTGCAGGCTATACTGGAGATAGAAGGATAAAATAACACCACTTCTCTTGAGGAACTTATAATCTGTTGGGGAGACAGGTAGTCAGACAAAAACATTGCAATATTTGGTTGGGGCTACATCTAAGATGGGCTGGAGTTTAGCTCAGTTCATAGAGAGCTGCTCTGCACTCTCTGGTGCCCTGGGTTCGATACCCAGCACCACAAAAACAGGAGAAGGACATGACAATCCACTATTTGAACAGTCCCAAAGCAATTGAGAACCCTATGCGGGTCACTATGGGTTGGACCTGACCCAACAACACCTAACAACAACATCTAACATAAAACTTCTAGCTAAACACACTAAATCAAACATGTGCACTTATCCCTACTCTCTTAAACATCAAGAAAATGATAATAAAGAAGAATGCATGAAATCATAAGAGAAAAAAGAAGATAAAAGAGCTAACAAACAATTTAAAACTAAAAAGAGGGTAGAAAACTAGTATACGTGATCTAGCATACCAGAGAAAGCTGAAACCTAAACCTAAGTGATGGAAATCTCCCAAAAGCCAGCCTAGCAGAGAAGTTTAAAAATGACAGGAACTGTTAGTAATAGGAAATTCTTATTGGGTTGTTTAACTTCCTATTGACTTGTAAGAATTCTTTTTATATTTTAGAAATAAACCTTTTGCCAAGTATATGTATCTGAACATTTTTTTCCCCAGTGGATGGCTTATCTTTTCATTTTCTTCACTGTGTCTTTTGAAAAGCAGAGAGTTTTTAATTTTGTTGAGGCTCAATTTACATGCTATTTTATTTTTTGGCTCCTGCTGTGTTACCTAAGAAATCTTTGTGTATCTCAAGTTTGCCTAGATTTTATCCTTTTTCTTACTAGAAGTTTTTATTTTTACTTTGCACCTGTTAAAATTTGGCTGTCCATTATATTACAATAGCCACTAGCTGCATGTGAATCTTGAGCACTCAAAATGTCTAAATTGAGATGTACTATACAAACTGGAGGGTTGGGATTTAGCTCAGTTTGTAGAGCGCCGCTCTGCAGTCTCTGAGGTCCTGAGTTTGATTCCCAGCACCGCAAAAATGGGAGAAGGACATGGCAACCCACTCTCAAGGCAATCCTGAAACAATCTGCCATTGAAAACCCTATGAGGGTCGCTATGAGTCGGACATGACTCGATGGCACCTAACAACAACAACAACAACAACAACATACACACTGGAAATATAAAACATATGAAAAAGAGTATGCTGCCTATCTCATTAATATTTTGTATTAATTGCATATTAAAATGATAACAAAGTAAAAATTAAGTACTTAGTTTTGATCTACTGGGCTAAATAAAATACATTGGTAAATTTAATTTATTTACTTATGACCTTTTAAATCTGGCCAGAACACTAACATTTACAGATGAGACTCACATTTCCAGTATCTTTTCTATTGCTCAGGGTTGATTTGATACTTTTCTCTTTGCCCTATATTACACCTTTGCCCTGCCCCAAGTAGCCAGATAATTTCTTTTCTACCAAACTGGCAGGAGGTAGCATGTTTTCAGAAAAGCTCTAGACTTTTTCAGAAAAGCTTCAGAAAAGCTCTAGGCTTTGAAGCATCACAGCTAACTATACTGGGAATAAGGTGCTGTTTTGGAAACAGAGTGAACAAGAGAAATTTAACACAGAGAATAATGAAATGCCTTAATCCTCCTCCCTTATTAGATATGTGGATACTGGCGTATATAATGTCACCATGTGTGTTAATCAAATGAATGCTAGCAGCACCATGTGACAGGCAGGACAGTCAAAGAAAGTGGTAGAAACGTGGTTGTTATTCAAGGAACATAAAACCATTTTGAAGTGGTATTTGAAATTTGAGAACATTGTGGAAGCACCATGGCAATGGAAGTGTCAGTGTGGTACAGAACCTCCAACATGCCTAACTATTGCATGCATTCGTGGTAAGTTTGAGACAAATGGTACTGTGTGTGATGTGCACAAGGGAAGATCCAAGAGGCCTCACACAGCAACAAGTCCTGCTTCCTCTACTATGGTAACCACTTTGAGCACATTTTATAATTGCAGAAGTTAAATGTGACTTGTATTCATCTTTCATTATCAGTATATATTATTACAATTTTGATACAGTTTTTCTCTTTCTTAAAATGTGTATACATTTTTGGCACCCTCTGTAGCTAAATACATCTAAAAGAGTTCCAGAAATAGAAATTCTAAGTGATTTTTAAAAAGTATCAATTATTTCCCGCCTTTTATAAATATTGGTTGGTTTGTTGTTAGGAGTCGGGTCTGACTCCCAGTGACCCTTATGGGGTTTTCAATGGAGGTTACAGGATTATTTTGGGGAGTGGACTGCCACATCCTTCTCCCATTTTTTGTGGTTCTGGAGATTGATTAAGATTAGTAGGTAGAGTGCTCTTCTGAACTCTGAGGACTGGGGTTCAATCACCAGCACTGCAAAAACAAGAGTATGTGGCAGTCCACTCCCAAAGCAATCCCGAAACAGGCAGCTATTGAAAACCCTGAGGGCTGCTATGAGTCGGACCAAACTAGACAGCACCTAACAACAACAACAACAACAACAACAACAACAACAGCAACAACAGAACATAAGTCCAAATTGAAAAATCTATTGAAGGTCCAGCATAACAAATGAAAAAATGCACACATCCACCTTAACACACATGATTGTAAATTTCAGTATATTGAAGAAAGGGAATATTCTGAATTCTTTTAAATGTAAATAGAAAAAGCACCTTACAAAGGATCAAAACTTAGAATAGTATTGGATTTCACAACTGCAACATTGGAAACTAAAAGAGAATAGAGCAATGTTTTTAAAATTCTGGGGAAAAATACTGTATATTCTTGAATCTAATCTGCACCTTTCCAACAGTTTTAGAGGACTAAAAAAAGGTGCCAATTAGAATGTGTAGATTAGATTCATGATCGAGAGCTGGGTTTTGAAAAAATTACAGAACTGCTACACATGTTGTAAAAAGTATTCAATACAAGAGTCAAGACAACCGTACAACGCAAATCAAAGAACCAATTAACTGAGATGAGTCCAAAACAAGAAAGGTCCAAAGCAAACATGAATCATAAATCAGTAACAGGTAACGATTGGATAAATGACAATAAATGTTCCTCAATAATCTCTATTAATGTAAATGGTCTTAACTCACCAATTAAGAGACAGAGATTGGCTAAT
>VMDO01034561.1:0-16843 GCA_007922755.1 Pedetes capensis
AGGGCGAGTGTGCCCACCACCACCACTTCCTGAGCCACGTCAGCCCCGCAGGCCACTCTGCAGGCCACATGTGGGACAGGCTGCCTTCCCGGGTGCTGCTGTACAGGAAGGGGGCGCCCCATTGGTGCTTCAGTAGCCCTGCTATGCCTTGTGTGGGTGAAAATCTGCCTGAATACTGTTCTTGGCCGCTGGCGAGTGAAGCGTAGCTCTCTGAGCATCTCTTAATTGGTCCACCCTGCATTTAGCGGAGGAGTGCTCCCCGGTTCCACAGCAACGAGCATCTTGCAGGTCACACGCGAGGACGTCTTTCTTAAGCTAAAAAGTTACTCACAACACGGGCAATTTTTCTTTTTTTTCCTGCAGTACTGGGGTTGAACCCAGGGCCTCCCGCCTGCATGCTCTATAAGTGCTGGGCCACTGAGCTGCACCCCCAGCCCCCCCCATTTTTTTTTAACTTTGTGAGACAGGGTCTCACTAAATTACACAGACTGCCTCTGGTCTCGAACTTGCGCTCCTCCTGCCTCCACCTCCTGAGCCGCTAGGATGACAGGCATGTGCCACTGTGTCTGGCTCAACACAGGCGATTTTAAGAAACTGCCTGCTAGTTTCCTGAATGTCCTCCTTCCTGAGGCCTCCGTGCCTTCCCCAGCCAGATTCTGGCAGGGTAACAGCCCCCCTGCCTCATCCGCACTCCACATTGCCCACACAGCTTCGAGACACTACAAGTCACTGTGTCTCCATGAACAGGTGAGCTGTATTATGACTTTTATATGGCCCTCTCACAACTCTTACTGACTCCATTATGGACTAGCATGGTTCTCTGTGAAACACCAACATCAAGATGCAGTTGTCTGGGATTTCCCTGGCTTCCATCTTGACCCGTTGTTCAACAAATCCCCACACAAAGCATGGGAGAATCTAAGAACAGCAAAGCCACATCACAGGACCCCAGAGGCGATGGGCAGTGGCTGGTGGCTGCCTTTTGCGTCTGCCCTTGGCCCACTGTGGAGCTTACAGAAGACACGGCAGCAAGAAGAGAGCAAGCCAGCTGCAGGGGGAGGGTCTAGTTTGAGGTTGGATTTGCCACGGCCTGCCAGGGCTCCAGAACATGGCACAACCTTGCCAGGGACTCACACAGAAGTCATGTCTCCCTCACTGGCATCTCACTCATGGTGAAACTAACGTAAGATGGCACCGAGCAGCGGAACGGGTGGGTCCTGGCTGAGTTCTGGCCATGCTCCAAGCATGCATCACGTAGAAAGTCGGCTTGCTTGGCCTCCTACTCCGGGGGCTTTCTGTGGAAAGCCAGAGGAGATAGGAGCTCGAAGGCAATCCACCTACCGTACCCACCTGCTGTGTGAACTCTGGGAGGAGGGCGCAGTGCTAACACAGCTGGGGAGCGAAGACACAGAACAGATTAGGCCTTGTCCACACATGTAGGACACAGCCTAGAGAGGCAGTTCTCCCCGGGGCCTATGTAGGCCCCTTAGAGGACTGAGGTTTGTTCCCCAGGCAATCACCTTTGCCCTGTATCTGGGAACTCAGGGTCGTCAAGCTCCCAAAGATGGCGCTGGCGTCCAATCCTTCACCTCAGACCCCTCGACGTTGTTGGCTGTTTCCAAACCACTGAATGGCTCCTGACTGGACCGTTTGGGAACCACCCCTGATTGGCTACTTTTACAAAACCAAATTTGCATATCCCCCATGATTGGCCAAAACCTGTATGGGGTGACTGCCTCTGATTGGTCCTTGGCAAGCCCCTGGAGGTATATAAGGATGGTACATGGAGCAATCTGGATCCATTCCATTGAGTGGGACAGACAAGGAAACAATAAAGAGCTGTTGGAGCAGAGCACTTGGAGTCGGCGTCTTCACTGGGAAGAAAGAAGCCAGGAGCCGCCATGGGCATCAGCCTCTGAGCCTGCCTTTCTCAAGGCTTCTCAGAGCAGCCATGGGCATAAGCCTCCTTTCCGGGTGGTGCGGCTCTTGGGTGCTCAGCTCCCCCTCGCCAGATGACGGGTCTTTGACAGCTGGTTCCCGCTCACAGCTGGAGTGAGTCCAGCACCAGGGCGATGCCCCCCCCCCAACACACACACACGGCTCGTCGTCTAGAGCCTAGGCAGGCGTGTGCCGGGGCTCTGTGCAGCCATGCGGACCGAGCTCTCTGCAGTACAGATGAGGCGCAGCAAGGCGATTTCACCCCGTGGCTCCAGGACGTTTCTCTCCTGCCAGCTCTTCAAGACGGAACATCGCCTGCTGGCTCAGCCTTCCCTTGAACCCACCCTCCCCGTTCTGACGACAAGCGGGCTGTGCTCGGCTGCTTCCACCTTCCCTGGGGCTGGGGAGACATTCATTCCAGGGAGGTCAGGAAAAGGGGTCCGACAGGAATGCACGAGATGGGAAAGGAGCTGTTTGTAAAAGGCCTTATTGCAGCATTGTCAAACCACAGTATAAAGGAACAAGAAGTGCACTGCAACTCCGCAGGGGAGGGGCCCCTCTTCCCTGGCACCAGGTGCTTCTCAGGACAGACAGCACCACAGAGGCCAAGGAGCAGCTGGACTGCGTCATGGGCTGGGGGTCCCACGCACTGCTGGCTCAGGTCCTCCTCAAACATCCTGACCGTGTTCGGTTGATCTCAGCTAAAAAAACTGAAACTGGGAAATGAGGCAAATTGGGCACAATCAGGAAGCTATTTTGCTTCAGAATGACTCAAACCATCTCCAGGGCTTCTATCCTCAAAACACAAAATGTCAGCAAGTCCCTCATCAAGTTCTCAGTACACAAGCAGAAGCTAATCCACTGTTCCTGGGACTCGGGGGTCGGGAGGAGGTGGTCCCTCTACTCTCATTTCCAAAAAGCCAGTGCGCCAGCTGTATGAGTGCCCTGAGCAAACGCTCGCCCAGGGCCATGGTGTCCTTGCTTTCTGCTGTCCAGAGGGCTGTATGAAAAAGGTGTCCCCACCACCCTAATCTGCCCAGACAAGGACCACTCTGTAGAACTCGCTGTCCTCTCCGCCAGCAAGCCTGGCCAGCCCAGGGCCAGCCCGAGGTGTCCGAGCTGGAGACTCAGGCTCCTCGCCTCTGCATAGTCGCGACTTCCGAAGCTGGGTCTGTGCTGCCCCAAAGGTCAGAGAAAACCATTCAGGAGACATTCGGGTTTCACGAGGCACCCCATCCCCCGAATACTGGGAATACCTCAGCGGCCGGCTGCATTTTCCATTTTAACAACTACGTGGCACTTGATGTGCCTTGCCATGGAGCCGGCTGCTGCCTGTCCGTCCTCCATTCAAATGAGACATTTACTCAGCACCAGCCAGGCCACCAGCCTGTGCCAAGGGCTGCAGCCTCTGGGGAGAGGGCATAACATGGCCTAATAGCTGAAGTGTGGCAGGTGGTAAGGCCCCAAGCACCAGCGGATGGGCCAGGCACAATGTCTTCGCTAGTACCGCTCTGTACACTTTTTCAAAATCAAGCACTAGCCGGGCATAGTGGTGCACGCCTGTAATCCCAGCGGCTCTGGAGGCGGAGGCAGGAGGATCACAAGTTCGAGACCAGAGGCAGTCTGCCTAACATAGTGAGACCCTGTCTCAAAAAGTAAAAATGGGGTGAGGGTGCTGCTCAGTGGTCCAGCACTTGCAGAGCATTCAAGTGTGAGGCCCTGGGTTCAACCCCCAGTACCGCAAAAACAAAACAAAACAAAACAAACAAACAAACAAAAATCAAACACTGAACAGAAGTTATTGAAGTAAAGAGATTATGAACATGTTAAAGCCACACAGGTCTGAGATGCTAAAAGCAAGTCAGCAAAAAGTCAGTACAATTTCAAAGGCTCTTAGCTTCATCCATCTCAAACTTTCTAATACCATCTGGGCCTGAAGCACTAATTTTGTGCTTTTTGTCTAAAGTAAACGAAAGACTCATTACAGTCACTCAAAAACCTCAGAATTTCCATCGCAAAAATTACCTAAAATTGCAGGATTTCTCATTGCCTGTTATTAAAGATTGTGCTCAGAATAAGAAAATCTCAGCTACTGCCCCCTCTGGGAAACGTAGTTCACGGCATAAGCAACGCAATCAACTTACCTTCTTGTAAAAATCAATTTCTTTAAAATGGCTGTGATCCCGTCACGGTGGTTTCGTGAGCTGGCAGTCCCACCTCAGCTCCAGTTCCTCAGCCTCTTGCAGTGATGAGTAACAGCCAGTCCTGGTGAATTCTGGAAGTGTATTTCCAGTTCCGTGTTCCATAGCCTTGGGCCTTGGGTTGCATGTTTTTCACTCCTGACACACAGCTCACAGAAACTCCAGGGAAAACAATCTGTGAGCCCTGGACCAATCAGCAGGTGGGCGAGGGCTCAGGGTACTTGAGAGCACAATGCTGTTCCCTCTTCCCTTCATGTGTCTGAGCCATGATTAGACAATGCAGCACGGCCTGGTGTCTCCATAGGTGGACTCCTGAGTGACGAGGTCAGCTAGACAACCCCAGTCCCGCTGCTTCTCCCTGTGGGCACCACCTGTCTCCATGGGCTCCTGCTCACAAGGGTCTTCCCCACCAGCCTTCCTGGCTGCCCCCTTCCCTGCTAGATAGGCCCCATTTCTGTTATGTTTTACTTCCCTGATGCCTGCCACCCTCAGCCCCATAAAGCAACCTCCAGAGACCCACTGTCCCTCTGGCTGCTCCATCCCAAGCCTTGGAGGACTGGCCTGGGCCAGCTGGCTGAGAAGGGGGCAGCTCCCTTCTCCTGGCTCCTCGACTAACCGTCTGGGTCAGCAGTAAACTGCCCGCCAGGAGGGAGAAGCAAATGGTCTGCAGGGGTCAGGAGGGCGTTATGGACCGACAGGGATGTGGAGGAGTGCTGGAGGCTGGCCACAGAAGGGAGGTCTTGGCGACAGAGGCCTGGAGTGGAGCCCCAGAGCGGGCAGGCGGTGGAGAACTGCTGCCCAGGACCTGGCACAGTGCAGTGCTTGGAGATAGGGCCCAGACACTGATGAGGGGCCAACACATGTCCAGGAAAGAAGGGCTGGGGCTCAGAGGTCAGTCAACACCAGAGGGCAAAATGAACGCGATGAGAAATCAGCCAGGCTCGGTGGTGCACACCTGTCATCTCGGCCCCTCAGGAAGCTGTGGCAGGAGGGTCACGAGTTCGAGGCCTGCACACCTAGCGAGACCCTGTCACAAAACAGGAAATAAAAGAGCCGGGTGTGGTGGCGCACGCCTGTAATCCCAGCGGCTCGGGAGGTGGAGGCAGGAGGATCACAAGTTCGAGACCAGGGGCAGTCTGCGTAACTTAGTGAGACCCTGTCTCAAAAAGTAAAAAACACGGGCTGGGGGCGCAGCTCAGTGGTCCAGGACTTGCAGAGCATGCAGGGGCGAGGCCCTGGGTTCAACCCCCAGTACCACACACACACACACACACACACACACACACACACACACACACACACACGAAATAAAAAGGGCGCTGAAGGCGCCACTCAGTGGTAGGGTGCTTGCTCAGCATGCGTAACCCTGCATTCAACCCCCAGAACTGACAAAAAAGTCTTTTTATTCAGAAGTGGTCCAAGTTCACCCAGAGGTCCCCCCGGGAATGAGAATGGATGTGACACCATCAACTAATAGGTGTAGGAGGAACTTCAACGGAAAGGAACAGCATCAGGCTCTGAGCAGGACCCATGTCCTGAGGCTGATGCACTGGGCCAGTAAGGTGGGTGACCCACCACTCAGGAGGGAGCCCCGCTTTTGAGGTGCATCCCCCAGGCAGAAACCACCTCCAAAGGCAACGCTGCTGCGGAGCTGGGCTGGTCTCAGAGGCCATGGGGCCTGAGCATCATTTGTTCACAGTGTCCTTTCACCCCTTCCTGGCCTCCAACTCCCATCACCCCTGCAGTCTGGCAAGGGAGGCCCCCACCTCACCAACCCCACTGCCATCCTGTTTGAGCCTCCAGCAGCTCTCAAGAAATACTCAGACCTGGGTAACACGGAAGCTTTTAAGAAGAATGGCTTGATGTCCTCAGGAGGGAATTGATTATATAACTCTGGTGAGTTCCGTAAGAATAAGTGTGGTCTTTTTTAAAATACATGCACAAAAATGATTGAGGCCATCTACCAAGGTATTAAAGTAGATAATGGCTATTCCCTGTGGTGTTCTTGTTTTTATTTGTTACTTGCAGTGAGCCTAAGTCTGTATTGTTTTGCACTAAGGGAGAAAAGGCAATAAAAGGAACCTAAGCAATGAAATACATAATATAAAGGAAAAAGATTTGGATAATTTTTTTAAGAAGAATAACGGCTGGTTTAAAAATGCAAAGGAAACTTTTAGACAGTGTCTGAGGAGAACTGGCACCTGCTTTCCTTGACCCTTCAAGGCTATAAACACAATTCAAAGAGGACTCCTGTTCAAAAATCAAAGGCTCTTCTGCAAACACGGAAGTTGAAACCTAGCCTTGAGCCGTATGTTTACAGAACAATCTGAAAGAAACAAGAGCCTCCTGGACCGCGTTCTGCCTGGTCCCTTCCTCAGCACCTTGACACCAACCATCAGTGCATGAAGAAAACAATACTCCGGTCGGCCAGGCAACAGGACAAGCTCAGGTCAGGGGCAGACAGACGGAGGGACGAAGACCATACAGGGTCCTGGCCCCCAGGGCACACTATCTACTGCCCCAACACAGGGGGCAGAGCCAGCCCCTCCCTCTAGCACAGAGAAGAAAACATACAGGACTGCTTTCTTCCCCCTGCAGTACTTGGGATTGAGCCCAGGGCCTTGTGCAAGCCAAGGGCTCTGCCACTAAACTACACCTCCCAGCCCCATTTTATTTATTTATTTTACTTACTTACTTATTTATTTATTTATTGGTACTGGGGGTTGAACCCAGGGCCTCACGCCTGCATGCTCTGCAAGTGCTGAACCACTGAGCTGCACCCTCAGCCCATTTTTTCACTTTTTGAGGCAGGGTCTCACTAAGTTATGCAGACTGCTTCTGGTCTCGAACTTGTGATCCTCCTGCCTCCGCCTCCCGAGCCACTGGGATTACAGGCGTGTACCACTGCGCCCGGTCCCCATTTTATTTTTAAGACGGCGTCTTGCTAAATTACGAAGGCTGGCCTCAAACCTGTGACCTTCCTGCCTCAAACTCCCCTGGACCTGGGATTATGTGTGTGTTCCACGGCGCTCGGCACGGGCCTGCTTCTGATCAAATCCCTGCTAAAGCCTTCTATACCGTGAGTGCAGGGAACAACCTTCCTGCACTGTGGAGGGCTGGGGCTGCCTTCGACTCCTCTGCAACACCTGTTCCCTGTGCCCAGGGAATCTTCATCTCCGCCTGCTTTGCCTTCTAAACCGCTACATTTCAGGCATGTCTCTGGCAGGCAGTATGGATCAGACTCTGACTTTCAGCCAATCTGAAAATCTTTTTCTAAAGTGGGGACATTCGTATGAATCAATGCGCTGATATTTTTAAGCTGTGATTATTTGGAAAACACAGCTGTTCTGAAAAGTCCATGTTTAAGACGCTTATCACAATACTTTCACACATTAATCTCTTTGTTAAAGAAAAGAAATAGGAAAACGTTAACCTGATTGAGCTAAGCAGTAGTCGTTGCTAAGCTGCTGGTGAGGCGGTGCAACCCACAGCCACCCTTCCAGGGTTTTCAATGGTTGATTGGTCCAGGATTGCTTTGGAAGTGGATTGCCATGTCCACCTCTTGTTTTTGCGGTGCTGGGGATCGGATCCAGAGCCTCGGAAAGCACAGAGTAGCAAGTGACCAACTGAGCTAAACCTTGGCCCCGAGGATAAACAGGAAAAAAATATTTAAAAAGAGCGGAGATGAGGTGGAACGCGTGGTCAAAGGCGGCTTTAATAAAGCGCACACGGAAAGCAACCCACTCCTCAGACTCGCCAGCCGGACTTCCCAGGAGAAGCCCATCAGAGCCAAGAGCCTGACACAGAAGCCCTCCTGACTCAAAAGCTGAGCTAACACCATCTAGAAGGTTCTAGAACATGCATGGAAGGATGGAGTGCTGCATGGTGCCGCTTGCAGACTTCTAGTCTTACTGGGTGGTTTGAATCTGGCCACCTGAGAAGAAATGAGGCCCTACCTAAGGAACCCGTGGGTCAGCGAGAGCAGCCCAGAGGGGGACCTGCTGATCAGTCAACCCGCAGACATGACGGAAAAAACCAAACACGCTTCAGAAAGGCTTGAGAGTCAGTTCTTAGAAAGTCACCATCTGCGGACTCTTGCTTTGTCAAGCAGAGCACTTCCACAACATGCGCCTCGGGGCTAGGTCTCCGCAGGCGGCGGGTAGAAGAGCGGACCGTAGTCGCAGACTTCCATCCCGTGTGGGCCGGCCCCCTCGGCCAGCCACACTTCCTGCTTGGGGGACGGCGGCTCCTCTGGCTCGGTGCAGTTTCGCAGACGCAAGTCCTCCTTGGTGAAGCACAGCTCGATCTGACCCAGCGTTTGCACCTCCTCTCCCTGGAAACAAATGCGACAGACGCTTCAGAATTCACACCCTAGATGACGGCACACTCGGAGGACGCGCAAGAGGTGACGCACGCGGTGCCTCCAGGTCTGAGATCCCAGACTCTGGAGGCACCGCTGTGTATAAACAGGGCAGGGCTGGCGAGCGCAAGGGGACAGGTGACCAAGGCGACTCAACTATGGGCATCAGATATGGCCTGAAGCCTGGATCTCCTGGTCACTCAGCCGCTTGCTGCTGCCAGCCTGCCAGCGGTGGGAAGAAGTGTGCCTGCAGATGGGAAAAACCACCAGCAGCCAGACGCGTGTGCCACCCAAGCGCACACAGCAGGGGTTGAGAAAGGACTGCCTTTTCTAGGTAAATAGTACCCAGCGGAGAAAGAATCTCAGCCTATCAGCAACAACAACTTTGTCTCTAAATTGAACTGATGATGGCCAATTAAAACGATTAAGCTGACTGCCATGACATACACTGTAATCCCAGCAACTCAGGAGGCTGAGGCAGGAAGATCAGGAGTTTGAGTCCAGAGGCAGTCGGCATCACATAGCAAGACCCTGTCTCAGGATAAAGAATAATAAAAACGGGGCCGAGGGTGGGACTCAGGGGTAGAGCGCTTGCCCAGCAAGTGTGAGACCCTGGGTTCAACCCAGAACTGCAGATTAAAATAAAACAAAATAAAATGACGAAGACAACTGACACAAAACTGAGAAACTTTCCAAGTTTTTGTTGTTAGGTGCTGTCGAGTCCGTATCTGACTCATAGCGACCCTCATAGGGTTTTCAATGGCTGACTGTTTCGGGATTGCCTTGGGAGTGGGTTGCCACGTCCTTCTCCCATTTTGTGGTGCTGGGAATCGAACTCGGGACCTCAGAGACTGCAGAGCAGTGCTCTACCAACTGAGCTAAATCCCAGCCCACTTTCTAACTCAGACAGGTTTAACTCGGGATCTGCCTCAGCCTTCCCTTCCACTTCCCTCTTCCAACAGCACATTCTCGTTAGGGCTGAATGGCGTGAAAGCCAGAACTCCCTCCCAGCATGGTGTCAAGGAATCTCGGGTTATTTTGAAACACCCACCTGTGCACACATGCACACATGTCCCCGTGCACACACTCCTGTGCACACAGAGCATGTGACCACATGTGCACACACATGCACACACACACACACACACTCATGCACGCAGCTCCGTCCTCGAAACTCCACAGTGAAGACAAGGCCGTCTTCCTGATAAAGACAGAAAGGATGATGAAACAGCGAGTCTGACCTGTTCTGGCGGGAGACACTGGATTTTGGGTACCACGCCGTAGAATCTGGTAAGGGCATCTTTAAAATCGGAAAGCTGCCAATGAAGAAAGGCATATTAGAAGCAGAGCATGGGGGCACGGGCCCGTGACCCTAGCACCTGGGAGGCTGAGGCAGGAGGAGCAACACGAGTTCCAGGCTGGCCTGGTCTACATGGTGAGCTGCAGGCCAGCCTGGGCTGCACAGTGACGCCCTCAAAACAAAAGTGGCCCAGAAGTGAACTTCAACAGGACAGACCTAACCTTCCCCTCTGGGCAGAGCTCCATGCTTGGGCACTCAGGAACTGCGCAGAGCTGCCTGGCCTGCACGGATGCTTTGAAACACCAGCCCCCACTGGCGAAGGAGGGGCTGAGACGCCTGCTTCCACTCCCATTTTCTCTCCAGCACACAGAGCAGCCTGACTCTCCGCCCGCCTCGCTCCCAGCCCAGCCTCTCCTCTCCATGCTGTCTTGCTTAAGCCGCCCAGACCACGGCCACACCTGCCAACTAACTCCTGTCTTCAGTGGCCCCCAAAGCTTCCATTTTCTTTTTTGTGCTACTTAGCGGTTAAAGTTAGGGCCTCACACTTACTTTATGAGTGCTCCAATTCTGGGCTGCACTGCAGCCCACTTCTTGTTTCTTAGGTTTTTTATTTTTATTTATTTATTTATTTTTTCGGTACTGGGGGTTGAACCCAGGGCCTCCCACCTGCATGCTCTGCAAGTGCTGGACCACTGAGCTGCACCCTCAGCCCATTTTTTTTTTTTTACTTTTTGAGACAGGGTCTCGCTAAGTTACGCAGACTGTCTTGGGTCTCGAACTTGCGATCCTCCTGCCTCCGCCTCCTGAGCTGCTGGGATGACAGGCGTGTGCCACCGTGCCCGGCGCCTTATTTTTTAGTTTTGAGGCAGAGTCTCACGAAGTCATGCAGGCTGCCTCTGGCCTTGAACCCCCAATCCTCCTGCCTCCACCTGAGGCCACTAGGACTGGAGGTGCGCTGTACCACCACAGGGGTGGCCCGAAAGCTTTCTAAGCCCCACCCACTCTTAAATCTCCGTCCCCTGTCCCCACAGTAAGCACTTCCTCCTTCACAGAAGGAAGGACACCAGACCACCCACCTCAAGCCCGTGACCTGCACACTTAGACCCGGAGGTGCCGCAAGCTCCTCCCTCACCAAGTGCAGGGCCTCCCTCCCGCTGCACTCTGGGAGCCCTCTGCCCCTACTGCTCTGCTGCGCCCTCTCCTTTCCTCCCAGGAACCATCCACACTCCTCAGCCTCCGTGCTTCTCAACGCTCACCCGGCACCCTAACGCCTCGGGCGGCACTCTCTCCTCCCCATCCCCCCCGGCCCACCTCAGCTCTGGTCCTGCCTTTTGCTAGAACTTTCTCCTCCATCCATGTCTTCCTAGAACCTTCTCCCCTACCCATGTCTTGCTAGAAACTTCTCCCCCACCCATGTCTTCCTAGAACCTTCTCCCCTACCCATGTCTTGCTAGAAACTTCTCCCCCACCCATGTCTTGCTAGAACCTTCTCCCCTACCCATATCTTGCTAGAACCTTCTCACCCACCCATGTCTTGCTAGAACCTTTTCCCCTACCCATGTCTTGCTAGAACCTTCTCCCCCTCCCATGTCTTGCTAGAACCTTCTCCCCCACCCATGTCTTGCTAGAACCTTCTCCCTTATCCATGGCGGCCCTCCTCACCCAGATCTCCCCCTGGCCCTTGTGGAGCCTACAAACGCTAACTGTCCAGCTGCATCCGATTGATCATCCTGTCCCTTGCTCAGTCTCCCCAACGCCTGGCCTGCCCCCTACCAGTCCGGCTCCTCCCACGTGAGGCCCAGCCCACAGCCCCACCCCCAAGGACTCTCTCCGTCCAGTCTCCAGTAAGGGGTGGACAAGCTACAGGTGAAGACCCAGGTCTGCTGGGAAGTCCCGCTGGGCCTGCCGCGGGGTGAAGACTTCACACTGTGGCATGATGTGGCCCCTGGGCTCCCAGAGAACCCGACTCTGCTCTGGGTCCCTGAAGAGGGGTCAGCTCTCACCCCCAGCTCTGCCTGTGCCCCTTCCCCCCGGAACACACCTCCTCAGGACTCAGGCACGCGGCACGCTCCATTTCCGCCAGGGATTTCCAAGGACTGTGCCGGGCAGCTCTCCCGGGTGTCCGGCAACACCGGTTTTCTCATAAAATGGTGCCGACAAGGGGCTGGGTGCTGCAGGCAGAGCAGCAACCTGCCGACAAGCCAGGCTCCCTCTCACAGGTCACACCACAGAGTACCAGGAGCACTCAGGAGCTCCACCCACGCTGTCCTTGCTGCCCCCTCATCACTAAAATCACCTCTGCACATCAGGGATTTCAGCAAAAATGTGAAACCCGCTCCCCTCCTCAACTTGAACCGAGTCCAGAGGCCGGAGAGGGCCCTGCGAACACAGGTCCTGTGGCTCCTGCAAGGGTCTGACTGCAGAGGCAGCTATGATGCCCTCCTCAAGCCCTCCAGCCCCACTTCCTGCTCTCCACAGGGCAAGAGGGCTGGAGGTTAGCTCAGTAGGTACAGCACTGCTCTGTGCTCTCGGAGGCCCTGGGTTCAATCCCCAGCACTGTAAGAATGGGAGAAGGACCTGGCTGCCCACTCCCAAAACTATCCCAAAACAATCAGCCATTAAAAACCCTATGAACAGCAGAAAAGCACTAACATCGAGCCAGGCATGGCACAGCATTGGGGAGTATTTCGTTCTATTGTACACAGAGTCACTATGAGTCCAACCCAACTAAACGGCACCTAACAGCAACAGCGTGGAGCGAGAAGTTGAGACCAAGCGGGAGAGTGACTACCGCGTCCAGCAGACACCACTGACAGCAAAGACAAAACTGCCAAATTTATGCCACACGCTGTCATGAGGACAAAACAACTTTTCCAGTCCTGACTCCAGAACTGTGCACCTGCTAACATCAGTTACTTCCAACCCATTTCTAAATCCACTCCGTATGATAACACAAAAAACCAACTCAAAGAGTTGGGTCTAGGTCTCTGAAGCGAGAGTTCCCAAAGTTGTTCTGTAAAGGCCAAGATAGTGTCTTCAGCTTTGAGGGGACACATCTGTCTCTGTCGCCATGGTGACAGAGCTGAGGGCCACTCCACCTGGGCCATGGTGGCACAAACGACCACGGCACATGTAACGGAATGGGCGGGGCTGTGTCCAACAGAACTGTGTTAGCACAGACAGACAACCCAGAACTGAAAACAACCACGGCCTACACATCACTCCCAGCCCCGAAGCGCTGGCCATGCTTGAATTCTTGGATCCTACAGTGTTATGGCCTGTAGCCGTAGCCCTGTGGCATCCAATCCTGTCAGATCTCGGAAGCTAAGCAGGGTCGGGCCTGGTTAGTACTTGGATGGGAGACCGCCGCGTGGGAACACCAGACCTACTGTAGGCCTGGGAGACGGACCCGACAACCCACTCCCAAAAATCAATCCACCATTGAAAATCCTATGAACAGCAGAGAAGCGCTGACAATAGTGTTTCCCCTGTTGTACAGAGGGTTACTATGAGTCGGATACCAACTCGATGGCACCTAACAACAACAACAGCGTTATGATGAAAAAAACCCAGTATGTTTTCCTCAACTATGGCATAACGTTGACTGCATCTTCCAACCCACGCTCCTCCCGTCCTCAGAGGCAGCGGCATACGTGGCTCAGCAGGGGCCACATACCCGTGCTTCCAGGTTATCAGCCTGCGTAGCCTCTGTTCATTCATACTCATAGCACAATGGAAACAAATTCCAGATGCCTACTGTGAGTGTGCAAGTCAGCGGAAGGACTGTGCTGAGTCGCTTTCCAACCCAAGTGCAGCTCACAGGAGGAAAATGCCCCCAAGCCACCCCAGGTGACAAACAGTGACTCGAGGCCAAGGCGAGACTTACTTGGTAATAATTGATGGACGGCTTAATCCCAAACTTCAGGAGCACACTAAAACGAAAATAAAAAATTAGCTGTAGGGTGAAGGTCCGTGTTCCCTTGTTGCCCTTCTCAAACATCATGTTTCACAGGAAATGTGAAGACACACTTAAAGGGCAGCGCTTCTTATTTGTGACTTCTGACAATAAATCTGCTAACAGGAACAGCCACTGAGCCTCTCCCAGCCCCGCCTTCCCTGGCCCTCAGCACAGGCTGTCCATGTAAGCACCTCCCAGAGGCTCTCCCGGGACCACTTACTGGCCACATCTGCGGAAAAGGACAGCTAGAGGTTGACTCGGATTCCGATATTCCAGAAAATGGCATTTGGCCAAATCTTTCAGCAGGCTAAAAGCCCACAGGGTTGAATGGCTTTCCACAGAAAAACCTATCAGAGCCGGGCGCGGTGGCGCACTCCTGTCATCCCAGCAGCTCAGGAGGCGGAGGCGGGAGGATCACCAAATTTGAGACCAGAGGTAGTCTTTGTAACTTAGCGAGACCCTGTCTCAAAAAGTAAAAATTGGGCTGGGGGTGCAGCTCAGCGGTCCAGCACTTGCAGAGCATGCAGGTGCGAGGCCCCAGTACTGCCAAAAAAAAAAAAAAAAAAAAATCAGAGGGCCATGTATGGAGCTTATTAAATCATGGAATCACTACATAAAACACACCCACACTGCTCACTCCAAAGGATTCTCTGTGTCGCACCAAGACTGGATTGTTCCAGGTTAGATCTCACGGGGCGATGCAAAGCTGCAGGCTCTCTCTCTGGGGACTGACTTACCATTGATCTGCCACAGTGCTCCTAGGACAAGCAGGAGCAAGGCAGCAGGCAAGGATTCTCAAAGCCCCAGAAATCCTCAACGCCACATGAATTTGCTCCTGCCTGCCCTTGTGCTATCAGTGTATGATCAACACAGTCCAAAGACTTGGTCCCAAAGAAATGTTAAATACTTTAAGTTTAAAAAATATTCTTTACAGCCTGGCGTGGTGGCGCACACCTGTAATCCCAGTGGCCTGGGAGGCGGAGATAGGATGGCGAGTTCGAGACCAGAGGCAGTCTGCGTATCTTAGCAAGACCCTGTCTCAAAAAGTAAAAAAAAAAAAAAAAAAAAAATGGGCTGGGGTGCAGCTCAGTGGTCCAGCACTTGAAGTGCATGCAGGCGTGAGGCCCTGGGTTCAACCCCAAGTACCGCCAAAAAAAAAAAAAAAAAATCTTTACTAAGTTGCAACAATAGAATCTTGGATAAACTGGGTTTTACCCAATATAATAAAATACATTATTAAAATTAATTTTACCTGTGTTTTGCTCACTGCAGTGACATTACCGGGAAATGTGCAGTGACGTCTGTGGTCGTCACCTCTTGATGCAGGTGACCAAGGAGAGATGTCAGGTAACCTGGCACCCCGAACGCAGGGTGCCTCACCTTCTGAGCTAAGATACTGGCCCTGGCTCTGTGCCAGCAGGGCTCAGAACGTCCCTGCTGGGCGCTGCCCTCTCTGGTTTGCTGTCTTCACTATGACGTGAAGGAAATGCTGTTTACAGTCTGTCACTTCTTTTCATCCTCTGAGAAAAGCAGAAACTGCACTAATGGTTTATGGGGAAAGCTACACAAAGGGTCTCATTTTAAATTTTGACTTTGTAACTCTAACGAGCTGTAAGAATTTCACATTTTGCTCAGAGAAACTGATAGAGCATTTTTCTACAGATTTTCTTTGTAATTGTCACAAGAACCACAGGCCCATGAGTGTTTTCTACCCAAAGGTCTCAGCAAGCACTGGTGGGTGAGCAGGGCAGGAAGCTCTGCCCAGTGGCCACGCCAGGGATTGCAGGGCTGTTGTCTAGTCGAGTACAACTCATAGCGACCCTATGTACAGCAGATTGAAACACTTGCCAATTCCATGCCAGGCACACAATCTTGTTTAAGCCCATTGTTGCAGACACTGTGTCAATCCATCTGGTGGAAGGTTTTCCTCTTTTGTGTTGACCTGCCACTCTCCCAAACATGATGTCTTTCACTAGGGATTGATCTCTCCTGACTACATGTCCAAAATATGTAAGATGTAGTCTGGCCATTCTTGCTTCCAAGGAGCACTCTGGTTACACTTCTTCTAGGACAGATCTGTTGGTTCTTTTGGCAGTCCATGGTATATTCAACAGATGTCTCCAGCACCATAATTCAAAAGCATCAATTCTTTTCCTGTCTCCCTTGTTCAATGTCCAGCTTTCACAACCATATGATGCCACTGAAAATACCATGGCATGAGTCAGACGCACCTTCGTCTTCAATGTGACATCTTTGCTTTTCAATACTCTAAAGAGTTCTTTTGCCACAGCTTTTCCTAGAGCAATACGTCTTCTGATTTCTTGACTGCTGCTTCCACAGGTGTTGATTACAGAACCAAGCAAAGCAAAATCTTGGACAACCTCAATCTTTTCTCCATTTATTGTGAAGTTGCATACTGACCCAATCATATGGATTTTTGTTTTGTTGTTTAGTTGCAACCCATATTGAAGTCTATGATCTTTGATCTTCATCAGTAAATGTTTTAAATCTTCACTTTTTCAGCAAGCAGAGTTGTGTCATCTGCATAATGCTACAGCTGTGCAAACACGTTTATAGTGAAGGATAGGGAGCTTCAAAAACTGCAAAGAGAAGCTACTTAGTTATTCAGAAAACTTGTTTAAAAACTCTTGTTGTTGTTGTTGTTAGGTGCCGTCGAGTCGAGTCCGACTCATAGCGACCCTATGTACAGCAGATCGAAACACTTGCCGATTCTGTGCCAGGCAAACCATCTTATTTATGTTTAAGCCCATTGTTGCAGACACTGTGTCAGTCCATCTGGTGGAGGGGTTTCCTCTTTTGCGTTGACCTGCCACTCTTCCAAACATGATGTCCTTCTCCAGGGATTATTCTCTCCTGACTACATGTGCGAAATATGTAAGATGCAGTTTGGCCATTCTTGCTTCCAAGGAGCACTCTGGTTGTACTTCTTCTAGGACAGATTTGTTGGTTCTTTTGGCAGTCCATGGTATATTCAATAGACGTCTCCAGCACCACAATTCAAAAGCATCAATTCTTTTTCTGTCTCTCTTGTTCAATGTCCAGCTTTCACAACCATATGATGCCAC
>VMDO01034562.1:0-16850 GCA_007922755.1 Pedetes capensis
GCATCTGACTCATGCCATGGTATTTTCAGTGGCATCATATGGTTGTGAAAGCTGGACATTGAACAAGAGAGACAGAAAAAGAATTGATGCTTTTGAATTGTGGTGCTGGAGACGTCTATTGAATATACCATGGACTGCCAAAAGAACCAACAAATCTGTCCTAGAAGAAGTGCAACCAGAGTGCTCCTTGGAAGCAAGACTGGCCAGACTGCATCTTACATATTTCAGGCATGTAGTCAGGAGAGATCAATCCCTGGAGAAGGACATCATGTTTGGGAGAGTGGCAGGCCAATGCAAAAGAGGAAAACCCTCCACCAGATGGATTGACACAGTGTCCCCAACAATGGACTTAAACAAAAATAAGATCCTGTGCCTGGGCACAGAATTGGGAAGTGTTTCGTTCTCCTATACATAGGGTCGCTATGAGTCTGAGTCGACTCGATGGCACCTAACAACAACAATATAGAAAATTTTTAATATTTTATTGACCTCACTTTGGGTTGTCTAGTTAATAAAACATCTTGCATGTCTCTAGTTTGAAGTTTTATTTAAGGTTTAATTTTTATTCTCTTTGTAATTATTTTGTTGGAAATGTTTTATGGGAACTGAATTATATATGTATTTAATATTAACACACTATTTTATATATAGTGGAAAACCTATTTTGTTATAGGTGTCTATAATTTGTGACTATGATTTATTGAAACTTTATGTGTGTGAAGTTTTTAAAAGACTTGTATAAATTATGTGAAATTTGTATGGACACTGTAAAAGTAGTTGCATAGCAACTGCAATTATTTACCAAACAGACACATTATGGAGTAATGTATTGTTACAAAAGAGATTATTTTACCCTGTTAAAAAATCATAGACTGATTGACTGCACTACCCTATTGAAAAGTTTTCATTTAAAAGATTCCAAGGTCTTTTTCCATGACCTCACATTGCTACCCATTCATTTTTCACACACAGAGCTTTATTCATGCTGGGGATCACAGTCAAGTTGTAGGGTGGATTGATCTCATTACAGTGAAGCCATTACACTTCTTTTGGTCTTCCTTGAACATTTGCGCCATGCATGCTTCAAATCTGGAAAAAACAAACTTATGGGCTGGAGAAACAAAGAAGCTGCAATTTCCTTGCCTTAGTCCTTGGCCCGTGATGAAGTAGAGAGCACAATGTGGTGATTGGAGCCAGACCTACCCTTGGCCATGGGCACTGTAGCCGACCCAAACCTAATTAAGAAAGATCCTGAATAAACTTGGGTGAGAGCCAAAATCACTAGTCCCTTCAATCAATATTTTTGATATAAAAATTAGCATCTGGCCTGAATAAAAGGGAGCACTGTTTCATGCTGCAGCAAAAAAAAAAAAAAAAAAAAAAAAAAAAAATTTCTCTTGCTTCTAGTTTGACCTTCTGTTATTGGGTATTTTATTGATTTGTGTCTGGGCTAAGTTCTCAGAGTGGTTGACTTGCAAATGTCAGATTTCAGCCTCTCGTTGGGACCAAGGGATGCAAAGGGAATTAGAAGAAAATGTCCTTCCTTAAACTCAAATTGGCATAGGCATGAACCTTTTCCAAACAAGTAATCTGGTTCGACTCGTTTTCTTATTCTTGATCGAATTACTTCTGCTAATATGCAAAGTTTAGCTGAAAAATCCTTTTAAGGAACTTGATTTGGTGAGGAAGAGGATAATCATTCCAAGAAAAAGCATACTATCAGAATCTTGGAAGTCCACTTTATAATCTACTAATTCCCTTAGGAAGGGCTGGGATTTAGCTCAGTTGGTAGAGCACCTCTCTGCAGTCTCTGAGGTCCCAAGTTCGATTCCCAGCACTGAAAAAATGGGAGAAGGACGTGGCAACCCACTCCCAAGGCAATGCTGAAACAATCTGCCATTGAAAACCCTATGAGGGTTGTTATGAGTTGGACACGGCTCGAAGGCACCTAACAACAACACTTCCCTTAGGACTTCAATAGTGTTGCCTTCCAAGAAATTCATTATAAATCTCTGCAAGAATACCCAGAAGATAGTGTATGCTGGAGTTCTTGGTACATGGTGTCTAAAAAATAATTGCATTTTTACCTACACACCTACTTGTGAATTTACTCCAAGTTTTGACCCAGGGAATTGACATGCTTGCTATGAGATGAGGAAAGTAAAGGCTACTATTTGATTCATTTTGATACTTTTGTTATCCCTAAGTCTTATAATTTGATGAGGTTGAAAGGAGGAACAAATTAAGACATCTTTACATGTCAAGGTTTAAATGTAAAATGCTCTCTATAAAATATGAAATGTCCTCCACAGGCTCACTTTTGAACTCTTGATCTCTACTTGGTAATGTCCTTTGGGGAGGCTATGGAAACTTTAGGAGGTGGGATATACCTGGCAGAAGTAGGTGATTGGGCATGGGCCTTTTAAGGTAATACTTGGTCACTGATTCCTATCTTTCTCTCTGTTTCTTGGTCTTCCATGATGTGAACAACTGCCCTCTTCACATGGTCCTGCTACCTGGTCCTCCATGCTTTCCCAGCCCACATGGACTAATCCTCTGAAATACTGAGCCAAAATAAACCTTTCCTTCCTTAAGTTGTTTCTGTCAGGTATTTTGGTCACAGCAATAGAAAACAACTAATACATTACCTTTTAGAAAGACTCAGTGAATTATTCATTCATGAAATGAGAAGATTTCTGGGGTTTAAAATAATCTGGTGGGAGGAGGAGTGAAGTGGGTGAGAGAATAGATGAAAACCCCAGCCATGAACTGATAAGGTTTGAAGATAGGGAACAGGTGTATGTGGGTTCATTTTACTATTCTCTCTATTTTACTATGTGTTTAAAATTTTCCCTTATAAATTTTAAGTGGATAACTTAGAAATAAATTCCTAAGTAATAGATCACAGCTGAGTCCCTCTTTAGGAATGGTCTTCAGCTAAATAGAATTGTCCTGCCCGAGGTAATGCCCTGCCCTACACCTATACCCTGAGAGTTTGTACCCAGTGTTGGTTGACGGTGGTGGTATGGGTGGGGGCATAAAGGCTGGTTTCATTTCCTTGATTTGAAATAAATCTAAAGGACCATTTCAGTTGCACAGTTTTCCATGGATTTGACTGAGGCCTTTGCTATGATTATGTCATAGCTCAGTACCTCTTCCTTCCTACTCCTGCTTTACTCTCACCTAGGTTTTGTACCATTGTGTGTGGTCTCAGTGCTGTGTTGCTAAATGTTTAACAGCCAGCTCTTCAAATGCCTGATTTGTAGTGTTTGTCATGGGGTCGATACTCACACTTGGCCAATTTCAAGATACCAATATGATGTCACTGAAAAAGAAATTAGAGGGAGGTGTGCACAACTGGTTCACATGGAACTATAAGTTGGCTCCAGCCACTCCTACCAATTGTCTCCAGTGAAATACCTAAATGCAAATTTCTTCCTTAGTCTTTTCTTTAGGGTAACCTAGACAAACCAACACAAAACCATTGATTATGTTTTATGCTGTCAATTTTGATGTTTTGTTTATTAAAGAAACAGATATTTCACAGGCAGAATGAAGTGAAATTGATCATCTCAAATGTTTCAATGAAACATATATGCTACATACCCCCCATACTGCATGTCACAGCACCATAAAAAATATTCCACAATAATTACCTAGAAACATTTCAGATACAGGCTCATTTTAATTTCCTAAGCACAACACAGATGGTTAGGGCATTCTGAGAGAACAGGCTTCAATTTTTTTTTTTCTGTACTGAGGAATTGATCTTAGGCCTCATGCATGTTAGGCAAGTGCTCTTCCACTGACCTGCACCTCCAGCCCTACAACTTCCACTTTTTAAAACATTTTTTATTTTCAGACAAGGTTTTGCTAAGTTGCTCATGTCCCTTCTGGTCTCTAACCAGTGATTCTCCTGCCTCAGCCCCCTGAGTCACTAGGATTACAGGCATGCATCATGGGGCTCTGCATTCATACTGTTTTGAGACCAGGAAAAAGTGCAAAGTATTCATCGGATGATGTTAACATTGCTATTATTATCATTATTATGGCTATAAATAAAAGTATACATTTGAAAGAGTCCAGGTGTCATCATTAGCACTTCGAATTTTAGATCAGAGTAAACTATTTATGTGTTTGTTATCTCTGAAGAAAAATACAGAGGAGTATTGCATGTTTGAGGAACTATAAAGAATTCTACCCTACTGAAGAACTGTTGTTGAAGTAAATAAATAATCACAGGTTGAAGGTTTTTTTTTTAAAAAAAAGGTAGGAAAAGAGACCAAAGAAAGGTATCATATTCAAAGGAACAAGGTGATAAAAGGAAAAGAGGCACTGTGTGAGGAATTATACAAAAGAGAAAAGGAGAAGGAATTTTGCCCAAGTATATGGCAGATTGTTCTTCAACATTGAGTCCATATTTGTAGTAAGAGAAGTTATTTTGGAAGTGGGAAGAAAATTTCTCAGTGAGGAGAAAAGGGTAGCCTTGGAATAATTCACTTTAGTTTATCATTGTAAACACTTTTAAATACGAACAGAATCAGAGTAATTTTGCTGTTATGTTAATAGAGCCAACTGGTCTATCAAAATATCCAGTAATTGTTCTCCAATTCTGAAGAAACTTTAGAATCATCTGGGAAGGCTTTTAAAAGGTAGATTACTGAGTGATGCTGCTATTTAATTCAGTGGAGGTCTAGTGTGGGGCACAGGACTCTGCATGTTAACAAGCTTCCTGGTAAGTTCTGAAGCCTTTGGTCTTTGTCAAACCAAAACACACTGAAAGGTAAAATGGATAAACATTCATGATACCATCATTTCATGTTAAGATTCAGAATGAGTCTTTGTCATTTCCTTATTATGTGACTGTTTCCTCCCTACATATACCAGTCTGGAAACTTCTGCTTCTCTCAATGTTGTTTTCTAGAACATCTCCATCTCTCTAGCATCCAATCAGATTCTCTTCTGTATCTTTATACTCTTGCTTCCTCCATGAAATTTAGCTCAGTTAGTAGAGTGCTTCTCTGCTCTCTGACCCTGGGTTAGATCCCCAGCACTACAAAAATGGGAGAAGGAGCTGGCAGCCCACCTCTGAAACAATCCGGAAATGATCAGCCATTGAAAACCTCATGAGTAGCAGAAAAACACTGACATAGTGCTGGGCAAGGCACAGTGTTGGGGAATGTTTTATTTTGTTTTGCATAGGGTCACTGTGAGTTGGACCTGACTTGAGGGCACCTAACAACAACAACAACATATGCATATATGTGTGGGCATATGGGTGCATGCAAATAGGAGGCTTGTTGACGCATGACACTATAGTTCTGTGAGAAAATTCTCAATCTCAACAGGCCTAAGCTCTGATATAGTTATTAAAATTCATTAATCTCTATTGAATTAAAATCACAGCCTAGCCCAGAAGTAGAGGATTTTCTCTTATAAAAATAAAAAAATCCCATAATTCATAATCAATCTGATTCTATATTACATATACTGTTAGGTTACTAGCACTACATCAGGAGCTCTCCCATTGTACTCAGGAAGTGTACCACTTGGATGACAGTTGTTCTCTTAAGTGTATATTCAGTATATACTTCTGACAGAAAATGAGTCTTTTCTCTTGTACATGAGAATTAGTAAGTAACCTCAGGAATCTTGGATTTTGGTGAAAAGTTATGAATCTCCCCTCTGCCCTGCATGCTAGATGGGTAAACAATTGCTTTCCATGATGAATTAGACTCAAGTTCCTCCATGTAATTATTAAGGGTGGACAGTCCTGCTTGGGAAGACACTTGTTCTTCTAGGTGCTTAAAACTCAAAAGGGTAGGTGTGAAGGTATGTATGAAAATCACAGACAGATCCAGAAAAGAAGAGAGTGTTTATTGCTTACTATATACTGGGGAAGGTGTAGATATCTCACTGCCCTCTCTACCATCTGTTTCTTTTACAGAAACCCACATATTCATGCACTTTGGATGATTAACTAGGAGAAATTTCATTTTAATGCACATATGAAAAGACACACATCTTTTCTTTGCACATTTATAGGACATGTACTTTCTTTGCATAAGTAATGCTGCACATTTCACTGAGAAGAGTGAGAATCTAGCTATTAACATCAGTCATTGAATGGGGTAACTACATGCTCAAAACCCATTTCATTATCTCCCTCACTAACAGTATATCTCCAGTCTTTAACCCTTCATGAGGAGCTTTATTATTGTACTCCACATTTGAAGTGATGTACTCATGAGGGGGTTATAATTTATAAAAAGACTTGCATGCTGATCACCTTTTTCCTTGAACAAGCTTTGAGCATCAGGGAGTATTGCTCTACCCAACACTGGCACTACGGGTTGCATTTCTATCTCAGTGCACAGCATGAAAGCTTGGGCCCATCTGTGTCACACAAAGCCAAACCTCTCTTGAAGTGATTTGTTTACAGTGTCATTTGATGGAGTGGAATGTTCTGTAACTCATTCGAACTGCTACAGAAGCTTGGCTAAAAGGTCAACACTGCTCTTTAGAGTTTCCAAGTCTGGGCACCATCTGGGAGCTTGTTAAAGATAAGGTTTTCCACTGGCTTTTTCCATACCAACTAGAACCAATTAGCAAAGGATTAATTTTTTAGAGAAGTTCGTGCTTGTGTGTGTGTGTGTGTGTGTGTGTGTGTGTGTGTGTGAGAGAGAGAGAGAGAGAGAGAGAGAGAGAGAGAAAGGCAAAGAAATTATAGTTACCCTAAAGCATGCAAGCCCACTTTGCACCAAATCTGACTGTATGTGCCAAAGTGACAGTATTATTTAACATGGTGTGACAGCCTTGAAAGAGGCAGAATTTCCTTTTAAATGTTCTTTTTGAATCAACACACTCTTCAAGTAATCTTGGGAGTTAGTTCTAAAGGAGATTGAATCTTACCATTTACTCAGATTTCAATAGGAAAATGGCAACTTACTCCTTAAAGTAATAAAGACTATGCATGCTAAACACTCACTCTGCATGGCACCAACATGGTTCAAGTTGTTTTAATTTTACAATTTTAATCTAGGCCTAAAATTGGCTTGTACTTGCTTTCTGCTCCCTTCCTGATGAAACAAGAGTTTTGAATTTTCCAAACCTCAAAAGTTCAGCTGTAAAACTTCAGGAGAACAGCAAGAGGAAAAGGAAAGTTTCCTCCAAAGATGTCTCCAGTCACTGTTGGCCAGTTCTGCTCTCTCCCTCCAAACATATACTGTGTCTTTTGACACTTGTCCTTGGAAAAAGTCCAAATGTGGCAAATGGTAGAGGCAACATTTCTTTACCCTCCTGCCTAGGACTTCCCATGATACAGATGACCTGTAGCCAGTACTTTTATGGGTGGAACAAGGACGTCAGCAATTTTCCACCACCCTCACCCATGTGTGCAGATGAAATAAGGAAACACATAGTGAGGTTATTGAAATAAAAATCAAAATTCTTTCATTTTGTTGGAACCCCTGAAAGGGTCTGGACCAAGGAGACTGCACAGTAGCAGCTAAAACATAGGCTTATTGCCATCAAAAATATTCTAAGAAGTGTGTGTGTGTGTGTGTGTGTGTGTGTGTGTGTGTGTGTTTGTGTGTGTGTGTGTGTGTTTCTAGCTGACACTTGGAAGGGGAGACACTTAAATTTGGAATTATATTTTTGTGTCTGCAGTTGAAGTTGGAGACATTAAAAACACAACAATATCTCCCTCTGGTCTATTAAGCTGGTCTGGAAAATGAAATTGTCATTCAGAAGGGGGAAATTCATTTATATTCTTTCTGCAGCAGTGAAAGAGGTCTTTCTGGCAATGCCTTTATGCTCCATTCAGGACCAGGGAAGTTAATCTTCAAGTTCAAAGCTCATCTCCTTGTCAAAGCTTGTCTCATTGTGGAGTGCATGGTGTGTTGACTTTTTGTGCCGGGAATATTTCAGTCGCAGGAGATCACCCAATTCATCAATGGCTTCCAAAACCTGCAATGAGATTGTTTTCTATAAGTTATCTTTAACCCCCTAAGTGGCTCTGCTTTGCATTGCCCAGGTTAATGGCAAGCTTCACAAAGACCCACAGTCTTATTTTGCTAGCTTCTTTGATTTAAAGAAAAGGAACAAGATCCATATCATTAGGTTGTGGTTTATACGCCCTAGAGAAATGTTAGATGCTAATTCACTTTACTTAATGACCTAACTCCACATTGTGAATGTTTATTTTATTTTGGGAGTATGAAGAGAAGAATAGAAACATTGGCCCCTTTAAGGATTTATTTTAAAATTTAATAACTTACATATAACCTTATGGAAGAAAAAGATAAGGTTGCAGAATGCTTTTGAGGTTGTATCTTCCTAATAGCAAACCAACCTGGTCAAGAACAAAATGGAATGTTGTGGGAGCTAATTAGCATCATCTTCCACCCTCCCACAATTTATACTCTTCCCACCCCTGTTTTTGAGTACTCATTTCTACCTTCCATGGAATAATAGAACATAAACCCACAGGGCCTGCAGCTGTAGCCCTGTGGTATCCGATCCCGTCAGATTTCGGAAGCTAAGCAGGATGGGCCCTGGTTAGTATTTGGATGGGAGACCACCTCGGAACACCAGGTGCTGTAGGGTGGGAAGAAGGACCCAACAACCCACTCCCCCAAAACAATCAGCCATTGAAAACCCTATGAATAGCAGAGAAGCACTGACAACTGTGTTTTGCCTGTTGTACGCAGGGTCACTATGAGTCAGATACCAACTCCATGGCACCTAACAATAACAACAAACCCACAGGGGACCAAGACTGCACCTCAATTTTCTTACTTTAAGTAGCAAATGCATTCCAAATTTTGAAAATGGAAAAACTGAGATTCAAAAAAACTGCGATCAAAAATGTAATTTTTCCTTCTAGTATACCGACTGTTGTTGGATACTAGGTCTACGGTATTGGGAATACCTTTTAAACCTTTCTGAGCCTGTTTTTCTTAACCTGACAAATGAAAGGAAGACAATATTAGGGGCCAATGCTCTGAAAAAGGCAGAGTGCAAGTTGGTAGCATTCAAATGAATGGCTAATAGGGCTTATGTATTTTCTTCTTTGGGAAGTCTGTCAAACTGACATTAATTAAAATATCCAGCACAGTGTTAAGAGTAATTTATTTCTTGGTGAATGGAAGGGTTTTGAAGAGTTCTTCCCTGTTTCTCTAAATTTAACACATCAAATCTATATATAAAGGAAAGATGACAAAAGTTATAACATCTATCTAGGATAGTTACCATCAATCTTTGCTGAAGGTGGGGGTTGGAACAGCCCAGTGGTTTCCAAAGAGGAATACCTACACACTTAGGGAATATATGTAATAATTCCTGAAGGACAAGGGAGGGAAACATTAGGATTTTGATTCATTTTTATCTTAACTTTTCTACCTTCTATTTTTATGTATGTTTGTTGGGAATGCCTATGTCACTTATGAATAGTTTATGTTAAAGTCCCCTGATTCAAAGCCAGAGCATATTAGTACTCAAGTTACATTTCTTTAGCTTGCTGCACCACAGAAGAGCACTCTGGAGCCATAGTCTCTTTGTCACAGGGAGCTAGGAGGGGCTTTCTATTACATTTGAGTTTGTGCTGGGGATGATTTTAAGGAGGCAGAGACCAACTCTGGGTTGGATGCTTGCAAGAAACAGGGGTAGTCCTTTGGCTGTCGGTATATTTCTCATTTTTTCTGGGAAGTGAAAGGGTTAAGGAGAAGCTAGAGCTATTCTTGGTAAAGGAGGAAAAGGATATGTTAAACTATTTTGTGTCTGGTTTGTTCCAAATGTGGTCTCAGACTGCTCTTATCTAATATTGTTTATGTTCGGTGAGCATTTATGTTCAGTTGCTGTCTTAATGCCCTGATAATCCAACTGGGTCAACTTTCACTTTTTCTTATGTGTGTTTTAAGGAACTGTTTGAAAATTTTATTGAGTTGGGTGCATGGACTCAGAAGTTCACTGACTTCTGTCTAAATGATGTCTTCGTGTTCCCTTCAAACCAGATATTCCATAGCAATTAAGAACTTATAAAGAGAATCACATGTTCTGATAGCAATAGTATTTGGTATACTTGAGTGCCTCAATACTGGTTGGACCGCAAGAAATAGAAATTCATTTCTGCAATTCATCCCTTTCTGTCACCTCTAGGAGTTTGCTTTCTATGTGACTTCTCTTCTACACTTGTAAGGTCCTTTCTTTATTATCTTCTTCATTTGAAATATAAACATGTACAAGTCTTTCCCCATTTTCAAAAGCTTTTCCTAAACTTACTTTTCTGGATTTCCCAGTCTAAATTCTTGAAAGACTTTCTTACTCTTTCTTACCACCAACTTATTCCATTTAAAAGAAGCAATTTATTAAAATTAATGTACTAGAACTATAGACTCATTTTAGAGAACCTGGAAAATACAAAAGGTATAAAGAACATGGAGTCTACTTATTTAAAAATCTTGAGGTTAGCTCAGCTAACTCAAGTGTTACTCAATAAATTTTTATTGTGAACCTACTATGTGCTAAATACTTGTTTAAGTCTTGAGGCTATAATGGTAAAGAAGAAAGAGATGGGCATTGTGTGTGTGTGTGTGTGTGTGTGTGTGTGTGTGTGTGTGTGTGTGTGTGTTTAATTCAGGCTCAAATTAATCTTTTCAATCTTTTGTTTTTTGAATTATTATTTCTGTTATCTGTGTTTCCATACAACTGCCCCCTCTAAAGAACATGGAGTTCCTAGTCATTGCTAATCCAGTAGTTTCTTCTCGTCTCTCACCCCATTTGAACTTAAGATCTTAAGTTTTATGGAACATTTTGATCTTCATCTGCCTCCTTTATACTCTTTTATCTTTACTGTGCTTACCATGACAGTAGTTCACATCTTATCTGCCCTGGCTCCAACCTAAGTCTAGTTTCCGAAAGTGGTTCCTGTATTCCTGGATGCAGGCACCCTGCAGGAGTCTGCTCTTGACCTGCTCAAATTCCATTGTTTCTGGACAATTATACCTTCTACCATTGGCTTTAAGATCTCTCACTTCTTTAAACTCCAGCAACTCCAGCTTCTCTGCTTGGCTTCTCTGCTAAACTCTAGACTAGATTTTCTCTTCCACAGATGGCTCATGGGCATGTAATCTCAGTGTGTAGAACTGATTTCACCTTATTTCCCCATGCCATTGAATTGCTGTTGGTCCTTCCTGTGTATCATGTCTTTTAATTGTTTTACCCTCCTTCTGTTCACCAGGCCTAGTGACCTGGAATTATCTTTGATTATTCTCTTCACACACATGCTCTGCATGCCATCATTTCCCAAATCTTGGCAATTCATGCATTTATAATGTGTGTTCATAGATCTATTCCTTTTGTTTCTGCTGCCCTTGGCCTTATTGTCCCTTGTTTTGTTCAAACAGCTCCTTTTTATGGCCCTTCCTCTAGCCTCTTTCTTGTCTAACCCACTTTTCACACTTATTACGTGTTGTTGTTAGGTGCCATGGAGTTGAGTTTGACTCATAGCAACTCTGTGTACCCAGAATGAAACACTCCCTGATACTGTGCCATGCCTGGCACTATGTCAGTGCTTCTCTGCTATTTGTAGAGTTTTTGATGGCTGATTGTTTTGAGACTGGGCTGCTGGGTCCTTCTCTTAAATCTGCAGCACCCAGTATTCCCAGGAAGTCTCCCATCCAAGGACTAACCAGGCCAGATCCTGCTTAGCTTCTGAGATCAGATGGGATCAGATGCTAGGGTGGTATCACTATTCACATTTATTTCATAGGGATATGATTATGTTGCTTCTCTGATTAGAACTTTGACTGATGCTCCATGATCTTTGTAAAGAAAGGCCTACCTGAAAAGTCATTTCTTTTTTGAATATCCCCCATTATAATAATCCATTCTCCCCTTCAATGTGCCATATTTCTTTCTCATGATCAATTTATTTTGTCTGGTATTATCATTAGTTGCTTGCTTATTAGTATCTTTTCTTAGACTTTTTGCCTCCTGGCTCGCACATGGAAGACAGTCAGTAGTGTTTGCAAAATGACACTGATATTATGAGACAGTTCCATTAACATCAAGCCAACTGAGATGTCTTAGTTCTCTTATATTACTTATTCACATAAAAATTGAAATCAAGGATGCATGTATGCAAATGTCACAATGAAACCCATTATTTTGTACACTGACTAAAAAATTGCTAATAAAAATTACGTGAAAAAATTAAAATCAAGGGACAATAAAATACAGTTTGAAGTAATTTCTACCTGACTTAGGTCTGGCTGATACCATATAGATCATAAATCTTTCCTTATTGGCTTTCCAACATATTTCTTAGTTGAGTCATATCTTATTATGAAAGATTTTGTGGCTATGAAAAATATCAGAACATAGGCAGTTAATGTTAAAATAGAAGATACTATCAGCTTTTACATTTCAGGAAAAGTAAATAGCACATTTGGCTACTCAGTTTTTCCTATGAACTAAAATACTGACTTGACTCAAGTCTTCACTAAATTGATTTTCTTTTCTACATTTTGAGTTGATCATATTGTTGGATATTATTGACATACCCTAGTTTGTTTTTCTCTTTTTTCTTTTCTTTTCTTCTTCTTTTTTTAGCAATGAGTTTCATTTGTCATTAGTGATACTTTTCTTAAACCGCCCTAGAGAATTCCAGAGAACCACAAGCTGGCTCAATAAAAGTGTTTTCTCAGAATCCAAGGGACCAGTACTAGAGATTCTGTTGGTCTATGGGATACTCACCGTGTCTAACATCTCCCGAGTATGTAATGAGGAAATACAGAACCGAGCCCGAGCTTCTGCAAATTGAGTGGCTGGAAATCCAACAACTACTACCCCAATTTTTCTCTTTAGCATAAGCCTCGAAAACGCCCTTAGGGAAAGGCAAAATCAATCAGTCAGTCAATCAATCAATAGAATAAAAGGTTAACCAAAAGAAGACAGAACTACCCTGCCTCCAAAAAGAAATATGGCTAGGGGACTTTTTCTTTTTCTTTTTTTTTAAGGTAATAAGTACATGGTGATTAAAGGCATTGAACTCTGTCAGATACAATTGACAAAGAAATAGTCACTTGATATCCCCCATAACTGAATATATAGAATTATGGGGCCTGACACACTCATTAGATAATTGTGGGTACTGAGTCTTTGACATTGAGCAGAAAATGCTGATGCAAGTGACTCTGGTTTAACACATCTACATTGATATAAAATCTTTCATTTGCAGGGTTCCTACAAATAAAAAACAAATAGCTAAAACAATACACTTATATGAGAAAGAATGTATATTATGCACAAATCTATATGTTTTAAAAATTTAATACTAGTAACACTGTGGACATTTCAAGAAGCTATACTTAGTGACTATAATTTGAATGTGACAGTATGAAGGTCTGCGTAAGTGTGCATAGATGGGAGGAGGCAGGAAAGTGTGTATACACAGAGAATCTCATGGGCAGATACAGCCTATAAAATATGTCATATGACTATAAAGCTCTTTGATACAGGGTAAAACCTTTGTAAGCTATGATTCCTGCCCTTCATCCTTCTAGCTTTCTTCTTTTCCAAAGCTAATCTGAGTAATGATTCCACAGTATTAAACTCAAAGCCTACAAATTGCTTGTGCTGAGAGCCAAGGTCAGATAAAAAGACATGTACCTCCAAATGAGTCTTCCCCTCTTTGGGCTCTGTTGGTCTCTGCAGGAAACCTTAATTACCGAGTTACTCTACTCATAAGTGAACTAAATGCCTCAGATCTGTTCTTAGCATTAAGAGGTTGCTGGTGTATTATTTTAGGCTGGAAGCTGACAGCACCTTAGAAACCTTCCAGTCATAATTCAGGAAGAATTCTTGAACCATACGTGGAGAGTTAGCCTGCTGGTCCATTCATCCATCTTGCCATTTAGTCTGCATTTGGTTGCCTCATGCAGAATGCATGTTATCAAATGAAGCAGTGGAGACTGCAAGACCTCCAGAACACACAGCCTCTCCGACCCCCTGGCTCAGGCAAGGCAGGACTTGCCCTTTGATTTCCACCAGGAAGGTTACAAGGCGATGAAGCTTTCTAGCTGAGAAAACTTGAAAACAGACACTGTTCTTTTTGCTTCTTGATCACCCTATGGAAGGCTGCCCACGGCACTGCACAGGATGAGAGCTCATAATTGTCTGAGAAACCAGTCAAGTGCTTTTATTGCTAGACTACAAACCACCTGACCCATGATCTCAGGCCAGTTCTCGGGGCTCCCAAAAGACTGTTTCCACCATCTGCATGTTTCCCTTTGTACCAAAGGAAGTGAGTTTTGCCAAGGAATGTGGAGCAAAGTATATGGCTCTGTTGATTCATTAGGCTAATCTGGGGCCTCCCTGGAGCAGTTTTGAATTTAAAACTTATACTGCTACAGTTAGCATCCTTAAGTTAATGTATATGATTGCACTGAACAGTTTATATAATGAACCTCGGGGTTTGTACTCCCCAAAGCAAAGTAGAGCAGGTATAGGCTGGAAGAAACTTAACTACATGAAATAATAATAATAATAATAATAATAATAATAATAATAATAATAATAGTAAAAAATTAGTATCCCTACATCTTTTGAATTGCTATCTTCCAAATGTGTGATGATGAAAGGAAAATAAAAATCCTGCACCACATATCAGATAGCATTCATCTTGATTATTCAAGTGCACATTTTATGGCTGAAATCACATTATACTGAACTCCGTGGACAATTCCAGTGGTAGAATTGTAACAGGACTTTGTTCAAAAGGGTAAATGGCTAGAGATTATCTTTTCATTTTATATACACAGAACTATGAAGAAGTCACATTTTTAAAGAACATCAGAGGTCTTTAAATGTGAAAATGAACAAAAAGTGCTTCAACCCTGGCTGATACAGTTCACTCCATTTCAAAAGCTTCCCTACATATACATTGTTAATGGGAGAAACAGCATAAAAGGAAACAAAGTCAGGCAGCAGAGCAAATTCTTGCCAGCAACTCCTGCCAGCAAGCAATAGATGCTATTACCTTTGCTGAATAACCTGTGGTCAGGTTTGTTGGACAGCTCACAGTTAGACATTTTTCTGTCATAATGAGAGATGTCTTTTGAATCACCAAAGGCCATATTCCAGAAAAATAAACTTATACTCTGTGCTGCTTTAATGAGATGTACATTTTTCCCCCTGTGGACTAAAGGTTGAGAGTCTGTGCTGCATATTCAAAGGAGTTTGGGTTTAGAAGGCAAATGGAGTTGGCATTGAATTCTGAGATCTGCTGCCTACAACCTGTGTGAGCCTTACAAAGTAGTTCAACATCCTCATTTATAAACTAGGGATAAGCCCTCCATCCTCAGTTGGTAACCATTGAGTCAAATAGTCTTATTTAGCATATAATCAGAATTCAGCAATGTTATCTTCTCTTGAAAAATGATCTTAAGTGGGAAGGAACAAGACAGTTCAACATATCATTCAGTGTCCAATAAAACATAATTGATATAGAGCATAGCAAGATCTTTACCTACTACTTTTTTGGGAGCTCTGTTTTTGTTAATGTAACCAAAGATTGCAAAAAATTATTTTGGACAGCCATGCATCTCTGATGACTCAACTCTATGCTCAGTTGAAACTAATAATGACCATCATTATTACGGCAGAATAGGAATAGTAGGAATAATAATGGCTATCACTAACTGAATGCTTACAAGACACCAAGAACTATGTTAAGTGCTTTATACATATTATTAATATTATTAATAACAGATAACACTGAATGGCAGAAGGACCTAGCAACCCATTCCCAAAATAAGCCACCACTGAACATCCTACAAATAAGAGAGTAGCACTGACAATAGTGCCGGGCATGGCACAGTGTTAAGGAGTGTTTTGTCTGTTGATTCGCTATGAGTCAGACCCAACTCAATAGCACCTAACAACTACAACACTCAATAAGGCAACATGACAAATGCTGCAGAGATTTTATTTAATCTTCACGGTGATCTTTGTTGTTGTTGTTAGGTGCCGCTGAATCAGTGTCTGACTCATAGAGACCCTATGTACAATAGGCGAAAAACTATTGTTAGTGCTTCTCTGCTATTCATAGGGTTTTCAATTGTGATTGTTTTTTGGGAGTGGGTTGCTGGGTCCTTCTCTCAAGCCTATAGCACCTGGTGTTCCCAGGTGGACTCCTATCTGTATACTTACCAGGCCCGACCCTGCTTAGCTTCTGAGATCTGATGGGATCAGACGCTACAGTGGTACAGCTGTAGGCATGATGATCTTAGGTATTGTTATATCTCATTGTATACATGAGCAAATGGGGGTTTTGGAAGGCTGGATCATTTGTCCAGGGTTCTCTAGCTAGGAAGAGTCTGAGTCAAAATACTTTTTGATTTTAAGCCCCTCATGACACCATAGAGCATAACTTTTACATGAAGCATATTGTATTAGTGAATTCTTTTTTCTTTTAAATAGTATCTCAGTATGTAGCCCAGGCTGTCATCAAACTCGTGATTGTCCTGCCTTTGCCTCCTGATAGCTGGCATTACAGGCATGTGCCATCATGCCCAGCTTTCAGTTTGTGAATTTTTTAATTGAAATGCATTTGGGATTCTGGTGTACTACTGCACAGTAGTGTGACTATATAGATAAAGGTATCTGTATCTCAAAAAGCTAGAAGAAAGGATTTTGAATGTTTTCACCATAAATAAATGATAAATGTTTGAAGAGGTAGATATTTTAAACCAGATTTAAACACCATATATATATATATATATATATATATATATATATATATATATCTCAGATTTAAACACCTGAGATATATATATATATATATCTAA
>VMDO01034563.1:0-16847 GCA_007922755.1 Pedetes capensis
TTGCCGTGGGGGCTTGCGTGTTGCGATGAGGCTGAGAGCTCTGCCACTGTAACCTTAGACATGAGCAAGGTTACCCAAGGTGGACAGGTTTTCAGCTGAGCTTCCAGACTAAGACAGACTAGGGAGTAGGACCTGGCGAGCCACTCCCGAAACAACTAGCCATTGAAAACCCTATGGATAGCAAAGAAACACTGTCAGAAAACCACATACTGAGATTTATAGTGGCTGAGAATATGAAGTGTGTCCCTTTCCCATTAGACTGAAATTCATTGGTTGAGGGACTGGGCCTTCCTGCCACCCGAAATATAGGATTTGCTGCAACATATAATTGTGCTATTACCACTGTGGTTATTTTTTATTGTGTCACACAGCAAGATGAAAGGAAGGGAAACTCAGAGTTTGCTTTTTCTTCTGTTTCCATGGACACAGGTTTATAACTTTATATGAAAGTCAAAATCTGTCACTCTCATTATGTCTGCTCTTGGAGCTACTTTGCCAACAGCTTAGACTAATGCAGTAAAATAATTAGGAACCAACAAAGAAAACACACAGAACGAAGGGAAATGAGCCCCTTCTTAAAGATATGAACAACTGGGACAGGTAGTAGAGTGAACCCATGTCTTGGGAAATGGATGAATAGAAAGCAATAAAGGACTTAATGAACTCAAGAGTTATGGAGCCCTGGATGGAATATATATATATAATTTGCTTTTAAACCTGAAAAAATAGAATTAATGTTCCTTTTAAACATAACATATACTAAAATTAACACTGTATCTGCTTCCTGATGTCTCTCACACAAATTCATGAATGTATAAGCTTGACAGTTTCAAGAATCTTGCCTTCCAAACATTTACCAATCTATAAATATTCATACTTATCTTCAACCTAATTGATTATGAAGCTATGTCATATCATTCTCATCACATAAGATTTATTAAAGACTTACTGTGTGTGAAGGGCTCTGTCAGATTAAACTTGATTGGAAGAACCTGTGGAAAGTGTTTTCAGATACTACTATACTCAAAAATATATATTTAGAAAAGCAAAATTAGGAAGGAATTATTGAATTATAAGGAACTCTTCATAGTCTGGAAGCATTTATTTCACTAATACTATGTGCCTCAAGTGAACTGAAAATGATGAAATGTGTCCAGTAATCATACCCCTCAAATGTTTGCTATGGGCAATGTTTACCTTTTGACCTCCTGCACACAGAGCTACCCATATGATTAGACCAGGCCCAGCCAGGATAATATCTTTTTTTGAGTACCTCAAAGTCAACTATCATGAGACCTACATTCCATTTGCAAAATCCCTTCACCTTTGTCCTGTAACATAACCTAAACATAGAATCAAAATCTGTCAGTTTCACAGACCTGCCCACAGGCAAACAGTTGAGGATTATGCAAGGTGGATACACCAGTAGGACCTTGCAGGTCCTCATGGATGGCTGCCTACCACCAGTGAAGACTGCATGGTCACTTGACAGATTATGGAGACTTTAATTGCAATATTGAAAGCATAACTGGATTTAATTATTAATCCAAATATTCTGCCACATGAGCATCATTATACATTTTTAACTAGATGTAAGAGCTCCCATACATATAGGTTTTAATTAAAGGTAGTCATGGTAACTGGAAATTTCATTACAGCTATAGTACCAGTATTTTTCCAAGTTTCATCCAAGGCCTGAGAGAGTATGTTTATGCATGTGCACAGTATTGGGAGTTGAGGGTTAGTAGATGCATTTTTACCTATTTAAGTAGAAAGTTTGCTAGTTAAAAATTAATAAAAATATATACTAAGTGCTTAACAGGAAGTAGATAATGTTTTTCATGTAGGAATCCCCTCAACCTTTCTTATTCAGAAAAGATGAGGGATCTCATTCTCCATATGAATGTGTGTGTTTATGTGCATATACATATAGTTCTTCTAAGCAAGTGCAAACACTGATGATTGGTCCTCATTATAAGTTAGACCTTTGATAGTCTTTAAGCCAGAATTAGTGCTTCACAGGGATTTTCATTCTAACAAATTTTCTCTGACAAAAAATCTGTTGACCTATTCAATGAAATTCTTTATTAAAATAACCAATATATTGTGTGACAACCTTTTAAATATCATGTTGAAGATCAAACATTATTTTCAGTACCTTCTGTGTGACAGACACTGTCTAGGCTTTGGTCAACAGGTAGATCTCTATTTTCTAAAGAAAAGAAGGTATAAGCAAGTGAACAAGAATAAATGGACGGGATAATTTCAGATAACGCCCCACACTATGAAGAAAATCAAACAAGCTGATTTAATGGCATTGAATTCAGGGCAGCAGAGATGAGGAGAGGTTAATTTAGACTGTGAGACTTCTTCTCATTGTAACCTGTGTGGTAAAAATGAGGCCAGCCAAGAGAAAAGCTGGGAACAAGAAATTTCAAGTAAAGATATCAACAAGTACAAAAAAAATTGTAGCAGGAACATCTTTGTACTTTCAAGAAATACAAAGAAAGGCAGGCAATGCTGGAGTCTGGTGAATGATAAAGGGAAAGGGGAGTGGAATCCAGATCATTAGGTTATGTAGGTTCTTGGAAGTCATGCAATAACTGGATATTTGTTTCTAACCACAATTAGTAGCCATTTTAAGACTGATTTGAATTGCAGTTTTAAAAAAAATTACTCTGGCTACTGTGTTATGAATGGTATTTGATATATCCTCCTCCTCCATATTCATTGACTATAATGAAAACAAAAATGCATTATTAGCCCTAGGGAAGCAATCAGTCAATTACTTTCACTATTTAGTATTTGTTTTTATTTTCAACATGTCTGTCAATTAATAGAATATCTTTCTATTTGGTATAAATCTTGTCTATAGTTACTTCTGATAAAAATCTCAAAAAGGAAATGTCAAAGAAATTTTATAAATATTTTTCTCTACCAGCTGTTATTTTAAATACCCAAAGGAAATGTGAAGTACAAACCTGTCCCTTAATTAATTTTCTTTTTTTCCTTCATTGATATGCTATGGTTTGTTGTATTAAGGTTGCTCTTGTAGTAGCTAGGTGCTGTCGAGTTGGGTCTCACTCATGGAGACCCTGTAAAACAGAATAAAACACTCCCCAACACAGCAATCCCCAGCACTATTTCTCTGCTATTTATAGAGTTTTCAATGGCTGATTGTTTCGATTGTTTCGAGATTGTTTCAGGAGTGGGCTCTCATGTCCTTCTCCCATTTTTGCAGTGCTGGGGATCAAAGCCAGGGCCTCTGAGAGCATAGAGCAGCACTCTTACCAACTGAACTAAACCCCAGCCCTTAAGGGTTATTAAGGAGTGCCAAGCAATGAAAAATCAAGCATTTTTTTTCTGAGATGGTAACAAATACAAAAATGAACATGACAGAATCCTTGTATAACTATTAGACCAAAAGAGTTGAGAGAAGAGGGATAGGCAAAAGAGAACTTAGAAGCTGAGCTAGTCATTCAGTGTTGGACAGGATTTGGATAGAGTCAAGACAAAAAATGAGAATAAGTACTGTATGCTCATGCATCCAGTCTCACCAGATCAAGATTTCAATGGGAAATTAGAAGAAATTGTGGTGAGTTTGTGTTTTAATTAAAAAGCCTACTAGGAAAATTGTGGGGTGGGGGTTTAGCTCAGTTGGTAGAGTGCTGAGCTGTGCTTTTTGAGGCCCTGGGTTCAATCCCCAGCACCACAAAAATGGGAGAAGAATGTGGCAGCACACTCTCAAAACTATCCCAAAATAATCAGTCACAGAAAACTCTATGAGTAGCAGACAAGCACTGACCTAGTGCTGGGATGGCAACAGTGTTGGGGAGTGTTTTGTTCTGTTGTACATAGGGTCACTACCAGTCAGACCCGAGTTGACAGCACCTAACAACAACTTTAGGTTAGGTTAGGTTAGGTACCGTGGAGTCGGTATCCAACTCATATCTACCCTCATAAGGTTTTCAATGGCTGACTATTTCGGGGTTGCCTTGGGAGTGGATTGCCAGGCCCTTCTCCCATTTTTGCAGTGCTGGCAATCAAACTCAGGACCTCAGAGCCTGCAGCGTAGTGCTCTACCAACTGAGCTAAATCCCAGCCCAACAACAACTAGGGGAGTTTATAATTCAAGTCACAGAGCAATCAGATGAATTGTGGATTTTTACACTTGAGAAATATCAAGGCATACTCAGAATTACCTTTACTCTGCATTTCCTAGAATTGACAAGTATTTATTGCATATATACTTCAGGTAGATGAGGAGGGTGATGAAGAGCATGTATTTCAGAGCCAGGCCACCCAGGTTTGAACCTGCCTCCACCACTTACCAAAACTGACCTAGACACATTTCTCATATGGAAAATGCCATAATGAAGAATTCACTCTTAGAACATTTTTTGAAAGCTAAGTAAATTAGTCCATATCATGTGACCAGACTAATGTCTGGCCCAAGACAAACCTTTTGTAATTTAGTTATAATAATAATTAACACTATTATCTATGTTAAAGCAAATATTACTATAAACACTGCAGTAGATATTACTTTTTCCAAGTCCCTACCCTTAAAAACTTTCTAATTTACTTGGGGATATAAGGATTGGAGGAGGTATCACTCAAGGATGTGGTGAAAATTTCTTAATATTACAAGGAAATGTTCAAATACATAAATACTGCTAAGAGAAAAAGAAAGGAAACTACAATACAAAACAAAAAGCATAACTCCAAATATCTTTCTTTTTAAAAAAAGGTAGGATTCTTGAAATTCTAGAGAATTCCAGCAACTATTTCTATAACAATATACATTTTTGGATTATAAACTCAAAAGAGAGCCATCAGGTGTAATGGAGTTCCTGGACTTTAAGATCATACAGAAATAGTGATCTATATCAGCTAAATCATTGTCTGTGCAACCTTGAAAGAGTTTTTGTCTTTTCTTTTTTTACTTTCTAACCTCTGTTTCTTCATCTATAAAATGGGAGAGTACCTGGCACATAGAAAATGCTTTAAATGGTGTGGTTATTTCTGAAGGTAAATGAGCTTCCTCATGGCACTCACTAATAGCACTCACTAATAGCACTCATCCATTACCAGTTACATTTATAGACATACCACCCTGGCATCCAATCCCGTCAAATCTCAAAAGTTAAGCAGGGTCAGGCCTGTTTAGTACGTGGATGGGAGACCACTTGGGAATATTGGATGCTGTAGGCTTGGGAGAAGGACCCAGCAGCCCACTCCCAAAATAATCAGCCATTGAAAACCCTATGAATAGCTCAGACACACTGACAGTTGTGACAGACATGGCACAGTGTTGAATGGTATTTCATCTGTTGCACACAGGGTTGCTGTGAGTCAGACCTGACTCAACAACACCTAGCAACAACAACAACATTATCAGTTACACACAATATCACCATAACCCCCTGTCCAGGCCATTGGCTACTCATTGAGACCAATGGTACTGTAATTGTCTCATATATTGTTAAATGCTCAGTGATGTTGAAGGTGTTAGGAAAGTGTAATTTTTAAAATTCACTTGGCTAGAATTCATGTTCAAAATTTTGATATGTTGTACTTGGTGCTGAGTAGTAGACTTAGTAGATATCTTTCTTGTCACAAGTATTAAATTAATATTCCTTTTCCATTAGTCAGTTTATTCATTCATGAACTATTCATTGTGTTCATTGTGCTAAGCAATGAGTATGAAATTAGTTTATTCCCTATCCATTTCTTCTAGCCTCTTACAGAAACGACATTTGGTTCTGCTTGTGGTTTCAAAAGGAGACCTAAAATTATATTTGCCTTTGACTATAAATAGTACAGGAATAAGCACAGGTCAAATGAATTCCTGCTGATCAAATCCTAGCAGCTCCTCTGTGACATTTCAATCCTTTCATGCTGTTTTTGAACTACTTGAGTTGAGGTATTTTTGGTTTGCTTACTTTAAAAACCAAGACTGGATGCTGTCTCATATTTTGTCAGTCTCGGGCAACATTGGAAGTTAAAGAAAAGCTTTAATTTAATCCCAAAGGTTCATATTTAATAATAGTTTAAGTCCAGATAACCAGAACTTGAATGAAATAAGATATATAGAGACTCTTCCTTCACAGCAGTTTTTCAGACAATATTTCTGAAACCCATACAAAAATAGATTCAAGAAATATTCCTTTTATGAAAAATTTGCTACCCACCTACAAAGGTATTCTTCACAAAATTGTGATAGCAAAAAGTTTAAAACAACCTAAATATATAACAAAAAAAAGCCTGGTTGAAGAAACAATTCTATTTGTACAAAGCAGAATATTATATAGTCATTGGAAATACAGATGAATATATAATGATGACATGGACTCAAAGTTTTAGACAGAAACCTAATTTTTTAAATCAGGAAAATTGGTCTTCTGTAATCAGAATGGAGAACAAATGGAGCAGAAGGAGGCAGTAAATGTCACACTCTCAGATTATGTGCTACTTCCAGCTCCAAACACCTACAGTAAACTAAGAGGTGTCTCACAGAACTTCATTGGCTTGGGCTTTATATGCTATATTCTAGAATCTCTGGAGGTAAATTTTACAAGCAGCCTTACAAGGGGAAAGATGCTACTGTTTTAAGAGAACCTTGAAAGTTGAGTCAAGCACTCTTTGTAGGAAGATGACAGATTAGAAACAGCCTCCATGTAATTCCCTGAATGAAAAATGCCAGAGTAATAAAAAATAAAAAAACTCTAATCCCAGGAAAGACAGAAACTACATCAGAAAATACAACAAAGTCTCCCAAAACTGAACCCACAGAGAACAACAAAGACTATACAGAAGAAATTAAGAAAACAATTCCCCTGTGCACAGTCCCAGGAGGGGATGGGAACTCCACCAGTCCTACAAAGTAAGCACCCTGTTCCTCCCAGGTGAAAGGGGCCTAAAAATCCTAGTCACAGGACTATACCACAGGTCTCAAAAGCCTTAAATCCCACTGGGGGATCTGAGATAACAGAGTCCCCACAACAAAAGAGAAGTGAAGGAGAAGGAAAAATCAATCCATTCATTCATTCATTCATTTACATACACCTCCCACCCCATGGTTGGAGGAGTACAACTATTTGACCCCACCCAAGAGACTTTACCGCCTGAAACAGAACTACTGTGGGGAAAGGGGGCTGATACTAGAGAGAGTGGGCTGGGATTTAGCTCAGTGGGTTGAGCGCTGCGCTGCAGTCTCTGAGGCCCCGAGTTCAATTCCCAGCACTGCAAAAATGGGAGAAGGGCCTGGCAATCCACCCCCAAGGCAATCCTGAAGCACTCAGCCATTGAAAACCCTATGAGGGTCGCTATGAGTCGGATACCGACTCAACAGCACCTAACAACAACAACAACAACAACTAGAGAGAGTAGAATTCAAAGAGCAAGGGGACAAAATTCAAGGTATAAGGAGACATTCACAGAGGTTGAAAAAGTTCTGGGTAGTGGGTATGTACGGAATACAAAGACTGCAATAAGGGGTAAATCATGCAGCCTATGTGCAGAAAAGGTCTGGGTAGCTGGTGCCTGCAGACTACAAAGCAAATGGTAACTGGTGAATCAACTGTGTGGAGGGAGAGAAACCAGAGAAAATCTGCTGAAAAGTTCAGGAGAAAAGGTGTGGCAGATAGTTGCAACTGGTGAAGATGCAGTGCATTGGCAGGTCCTGCTATGGGAATGTTGGTGGTGATCCAGAACACTAACATACAGATCCTGGAAACAGTTGAACTCCCAAAGCATTGCCCATACTATAAGGACTACCTCTCACCTGTGCAACGTGCAGTTAAGGGACCAAGAAAACTGTAAAACTAAACAGAATCCTCAAATCCCCAAGTCCTCCTCCATTCCATAAAGCATCTGTGAATGGGCAGAATCTGAAAACACAGAGTCCAGTCTACCAGTACAGACCTCAGCGCCCTTCTAGTCTCCTCCATTCACCAGAGTTCCTCCAACCGACCACCCATTCCATGTGGCATACCCCAATACTAGAGGAACTACAAAGACGTTGTCATAACAATTTTTGTTTGGTTAGTTTTTGGTTTTGGCTTTTTGTTGTGGTTATTTTTTGTTTGGTTTTTGTTTGCTTGTTTTCAGGGATTTTTGTTTGTTTTTGGTTTCTGTTTTGGGTTTTTTGTTTAAACATTGTTTTGTTTTGTTTTCCCTTCTCCTTTTATCTAATTTTCTAACTAGACTAACTAAACTTTTGTTGTTGTTGTTGTTAGGTGCCATGGAGTTGGTATCCAACTCATAGTGACCCTCATAGGGTTTTCAATGGCTGACTGTTTCGGGATTGCTTTGGGAGTGGATTGCCAGGCCCTTCTCCCATTTTTGTAGTGCTGGCAATCAAACTCAGGACCTCAGAGACTGCAGCGCAGCACTCTACCAACTGACCTAAATCCCAGCCCAACTAAACTTTTAGGGCTAGTAATATTCAAGCTTATTTGTTAAAAAGAAAAAACTTAAAGTTAATATTTTCATATTAGTTGTTATGTTTATTTTATTTTATTTGGGGGTTGAACCCAGGGCCTTGTGCATGTTTTTGCAAATGCTCTACCACTGAGCCACATGCTCAGTTCATTTATTTTTTACTTTTTATTTTGAGACAGGGTTTTAAGTTATGCAGGCTGGCTCTGGTCTTGAGCTTGTGATCCTCCTGTGTCCACCTCCCTAGTCACTGGTATTACAGGTGTGTACCACCACAACTGGCTGGTTGTTACATTTATATAACTATCTATATGTATTTTTTACGTTGTGCAACCAAATCTATATTATTACTTGCTTCTCCATTACCACTTCCTAACATTCTCCCTTCTACCTATTCTTTCCATTTCTTCAATTCAGTACTGTTTCTTTCTTTTCTCTTTCCCCCTGACTTCTCCCCTCATTTCCTTTATCAATTATTTCTATCTTTATGATAATTAACTTTCAACCTCATAGCTCACTCTACATTAACCATATCATTTCCTTATGTAAGGTAATTGGTTAATCAATAGCTGGCTTTCAACTGAATTCAACAGTATTTATATATCTGGTTTTAGTTGGAGTTGTTATTGTAATAGCAGCTTATACCACCTTCATGGAGCAATACCGAGGATCAAGCCCTTAAGAGAATATTGTATACTAAGAAGATCTCTGATTAATCTAGGAATAGACAACCAACAGATGAGAAAATTCAAAAAGAAATTCAAGAAATATGAAAAATTAACATGGCATGACTCCTCCAAAGAGCATAATTCCCATTAACTGAAACAAAAGACATTGAAATGCTGGATAGGCCAAATAAAGAATTCAAAAGCCTACTTATAAAAGTGATAAGTGACCTCAAAGAAAACAAACAAGCAAATGAATGAAATGGGAAATCAATTGAGATACTAGATAGAAAAGTAACAAGAATGGAAGACAACTTCACAAGGGAAATTGAGATCTTGATGGAAAAAACAAATGCAGGAGATGAAAAACATGACAAACCATATAAAAAACACAATGGAATATAATGCCAGCAGACTAGACCAAGGAGAAGAAAGAATTTTGGGGATGGAACACAATGTCAAAGAACTACCTCACTCAGACACCAACAAAGAAAAAAATAAATAAAAGAATAAAATGCCAGTTTCCAAGAAGTCTGGGACATGATGATGAGATCAAGCCTGAGAATCCATGGAGTAGAAAATGGACATGGGTTTAAGACTAAAAGTATAGAAAACCTACTCAATGAAATAATTGCACAAAATCTTCCCAAAGCTAGGGGAAGAAATGGACACCTAACCACAAGCAACACTTAGAAGCCCAAATAGACAGGACCAGAGGAGATCTTCTCCATGACCCATTATAGTTAAAATAGAACTATAGAATATAGCTAAAGCTAGAAACCAAAGAAACAATTCAAAAGTTGCAAGAGAAAAAGACCAACTCACTACAAAGGCAAACACATCAGAATCACATTATACCTCTCAGCAGCAACTCTAAAAGTTAGGAAATCATGAAATGACATATTTCAAGCCCTAAAAGTTAATAACTTCCAACCATGATCACTATGGTCTTAATGCTTCACTTAAAAGATAAGCTAGCTGGATTAAAAAATAAAACCCAATTATTTGTTACCTTCAAGAGACACGGGCTGGGATTTAGCTCAGTTGGGAGAGCACTGCGCTGGTCTCTGAGGTCCCGAGTTCAATTCCCAGCACCGCAAAAATGGGAGAAGGACCTGGCAATCCACTCCCAAGGCAATCCCGGAACAGTCAGCCATTGAAAACCCTATGAGGGTCACTATGAGTCGGATACCGACTCGACGGCACCTATCAACAACATCAACAACAACAACATCAAGAAACACATTTTATTGGAAAAAATACACACATACTGAAAATGAAAGGCTGGAAAGAAATATGCCAAGCATAGGGAAGCCAAAACAATAAAATAAAATAAAGTAAAATAAAATAAAATAAAACAGGGATAGCTATACTGATATCAGACTTAATCCAAAATAAATCAGAAGAGACAAAGAAGGCCATCACAAATTAATAAAAAGAGTAGTAAGTCAAGAAAACATAACAATTATAAATACTCATGCATTAAACAATGGCACACCCAATTTCATAAAACAAACACTGTAAGCAATAAAGGAACAGATAGGTCCTAATACAATAACAATGAGTGACTTCAATCTTTTACTCTCATCAATGGACAGTTCATCCAAACAAACAACAACAAAAACTCTACAGAGACACCTAGAGTTAAAAACCACAGACCAAATGGACTTAACAGACATCTACAGAACATTTCATCCAACAGATGCAGAATCCACATTCTTCTCAATACTGCATGGAACTTTTTCTAAAATAAACCACATTTTAGGTCACAAAACAAGTCATAAATACAACAAAATCAAAATCATTCTTTGTATCCTATCAAATCACAACAGAATAAAACTAAAAATCAATAGCAAGAGAAACTATACAAAGGTTATAAATACATAGAGATTGAACAGCACACTTTTGAAGACCAGTGGTTCATCAAAGAAATCAGGAAAGGAATTTAATAATGCCTAGAATGCACTAAAAATGAAAACACAACCTACCAGAACCATTGGGATATGTTGTTGTTGTTAGGTGCCATCGAGTCGGTATCAGACTCATAGCGACCCTCATAGGGTTTTCAATGGCTGACTGTTTCGGGATTGCCTTGGGAGTGGATTGCCAGGCCCTTCTCCCATTTTGGGGGTGCTAGGAATTGAACTCTGGACCTCAGAGACTGCAGCACAGCGCTCTACCCACTGAGTCAAATTCCAGCCCCACTGGGATATAGCAAAGGCAATTCCATAAGGGAAATTTATAGCTATGAGTGCTTCTATCAAAAGATCAGAGAATGATCAAATAAATAATTCAATGATGTATCTTAGGGTGTTAGTAAAACAAGAAGTCAAACCCAAAAAGCAGTAGACAAAAAGAAAGAATTAAGATCAGAGATGAATGAAAAGGAAACTGAAAGAATACAAAGAATCAATGAAATGAAAATTTGGTTCTCTGAAAAGATAAACAAGATCCCCAAACACTTAGCCAAACTAACAAAAAGATGATCCATGTAGGGAAAAATTGGGAGGAAATTGGCAAATCTCCCACACTGGGAAAATGGCGTTTGAATATCTGGTTTGTAAGTTAGAAATCTAGGGAGAATGAAAGTAACTTGGTTGCACGTTTGTACAAAACCCTTCCTGATTGGACAATTGGACTGAAAGCTGATTGGCTCAGGCCATTCCATGGGCGAGCTACATAAAGAGCTGCGCTGCAGCAGCTCGACCCTTTTTGGCACGGCCCTTTTGGCATCCCTTTCTGCGCCTTCTTGCCTGTTCCTGCCGGGACCACAGATGAGGAAGTGCCTCTCCTGCTGCTCTCACCCGGAACTTTGGTGAGGAAAAAACGCTCTCCCGTCGCAATCATCAACAAGGAAAGGAACCTGCTCTCCATCTGATCACCAAGGAAGCAACAGCTATCTCCTCCTGACCACCGAGACGACCAACACAGGTGTTTGCCCCTGGAAGGCAAAAGAGCCTGAGGCTTTTCCTTTCTCCCGTCTCTGCCAGGGTCCTGAGGGCCGCAGGAGTCTACGCCCCTCACCTGAGGGTCCTGAGTGAATTGTGTTTAGTATCTGTGTGCGTGGTGGCGCAGCCCGTCCGAACCTCCAGGCCGGACTGGGAGGCGCGCGCCCCACATAGACTTGGCACCCAAACGTGGGGCCCAACATAGTTGGTGCCCGAACAGGGACCCAACAATCCGAATACAATTAGAGATGAAAAATGACTCATTACAATAGATACCAAAGCCTAGAATCTGAGGTAGGATCATGGACAGGGGATTCTGGATACATAGGCAAGGGTCAAATGATAGTAATCAAAAAATCAAAATGCCTAAAAATTAATATTTTAACCAAGTATATCAAACAGCAGATATAATAAATACAGGTGCAACATATAACACAAATACAAGCACCTTACAGAGTGGCCCTCCAGAGCTTAGTATTTGGGCTGGGGAAGTAGCTCAGTGGGAGAGTGCTTTCCTAGCATGCGTAAGGCCCTGGGTTTAATCCTCGGCACCACCAAAAAATAAAAATAAAAAGAGTTTAGTGTCCTCAACAATGGGACTCTCTGTCTTATGTCTACTTCCCTGTCTTCAGGGGACAAAGAGTCATAAGAAAGAAGATAGTGCCAAGTCACAGGAGTCAATCGTTGTTCAGAAATGTTTGACTTTCTGTAAGGGCTAGGGTTTAGGTAAGTTGGTGGAGTGCTGCTCCACACTTTCTGAGGACCCGGGTTCAAACCCCAGCACTGCAAATGGGAGAAGGATGTGGCTGGCAGTCCACTCCTGGAAACAATCCCCCCAAAAATCAGCCATTGAAAACCCTATGAGGGTTGCTATGAGTTGGACAGGACTTGATGGCATCTAACAACAATATCATCATCAAATGAAAGTCATAGCCTGTTCACCAGATTCCAGTGCCTCTTCTATAGTCTCTCCCTAAGGAAAGAATATGTATCACTACTCTGATGAACTCAGAAGTGGCCAAGTGACTTGCTTTAGCCAATGATATCTGGAGAGAAATTGTGTGCATCACTTCCACACAGAAACATTTAGAGTTGGCAAGTGGTTCGCCATGCTTCTTTTCCTTCTGCTACAATGACTGTTCCAGGTAGCAGCTGCTCCATCAGGCAACAGGGAGTGGAGAAACAGCAAACTGGGAAAGGATATTGGGATAGAAGTTGAATCAATATGTAAGTCATTGAGATTTGAGGGCCATTTATTACTGTAGCATAAACCTAGCCTATCTTGACCAGGATATTCATGAACACAGACTTCCAGAGTGGACAAGGTGAGGCAAGTGATGCTAAGGACACACTATATATACATGGAACGCTATGCCAGGTGAGTTCGTGGGGTTAACTTCACTCAGTAGTTTCCCTGACAGATTTCACACCAGCACTGTGGAAATGAAGCATACTAAATTTTACATTTTCACTCTTTGCCTGTTCATGACCAAACAATTCAGTACTAATGACTAACTACTCCAATCAAAAAAAAAAAAAGTGTGACACGGGATGTAGGCAGGCTGTCTGTGCTCAGTTTTCACAGCCCACATCTATAAATAATACCATTAGAAAAGCATACATTGCCTTAGATGGAAGGCACAAAGAAAAGTACTTTCTCTGATAGTTTAGCAACACATTCAGATTTCATGTCTCAAGGTAAAAATAGGCCTAACAAATGAATTAAATTTGGAAGCTGAGCTGAAGTGAAGAACACTGGCATCATGAAGCGTGCCGTAGGAGGGAAGAAAGACTTATAAGGTGCTGTTCTCTCTGCTGATGAGCATAGTGGAAAAAAGGATTTTCCTGAGAAATAAAAATAATCACCCAGAGTCTGAAATTTAAAACATCATGCTTATGAAATTGGTAAGCAAAAGGAACTCTGAAAATCACACAGGCTTCAGCAAAGGATAAAGCAAATCTTAACACATAAGATTTTCTTTTGTGTATTTTCAACATTGGGGGAGTAAAAGACGGAAAGAAAATGAATTTCAAATAAATATCAAAAGAGTGTTTAAAAATACATAAACTTCCAATTTCATAACTCACATGTTTTGATTGGATTATCTTTTTAAGTTTCAGTAAAATTAATTCCTATTATGCAATTTTCAGTGCTATTTTTAATGGCTCTGGTACATGAGCAAAGGAAATATAAGGAGATGCTGTAACTTTCAAAAGACAAAAAAAACTCCATCAACTCATCAATGTTTTGTTTGTTGGTTTGTTTGTTTTGTGTTTTGAGTTAATAATACATATATACACACATGCTTGCTACATAGCCCTAGCTAATCTAGAATTTGCTGTGTGGCCCAGGCTGGCCTCAAACTCACAATCCTCCTGCCTTAGCCTCTCATGTGCTGGGAATTATAGGTGTGCACCACATGCCAGCTTTTCCATCAACTTTCTTAATGCCACAGTTAAAAGCAAGTACATCTCTCTACCCTATACAATATGAGAACTAAAAGAACATTTAAAATTAAAAAATAAATCTAAATTGTCTTATGTTAAAATATATGCTATTTAAGTCAGATGTGGTACTCTCTCAAGATAGATAGATAACACAGATGTGTGTATATATGTATAAGTTATATCTAATATCAGATTTTAAGCTCTTTGAGGATCAGAATCATTTCTTGTTCTCCTTTGTATATCTTTCATGGCCTGCCTAGTACAGTGCATAACACTCAATAAGTGTTTAGTACACATTTTTAAATTAAATAGTGTCTTCACCAGCCCTTCTTGATGTAAGTGACATACCGTAAACTAATCGTACATGGGCCAGGCACCATAACACATGCCTGTCATCCCAAAGACTCAAGAGGCTGAGGCAGGAGGATCACAAATTGGAGACCAGAGGCCACCTGAGCAACTTAGGGAGGCTCTGTGTCAAAATAAAAAATACAAAAGAGGCTGGGGGTGCATCTCAGTGACAGAACACTTGCCTAGCATGCATGAGGCCCTACAGTTTAACTTCCCAAGCACTGCTACACAAACTGTACACTGGGTCAGTGGAAGATTAGTGTAAACTTTGTGCCAAGAAAATATCAGTAGACAATAACAACACATCCTAACCCTGTGTCTAAATCTGTGAGCCTGAAATGTTCCCTAAATGGCACCACTGGCATCATCAGGGGAAAGAATAACTCAATTAAGTCACTTCACTGAACAGCTGGAGAACTGCCTGAATATGCCAACAGTCCTGGGGCCATGGTGATGTGGCCAGACCTCAGCTCCTCATGCCCTGCCCTTGAGCACAGGTGAGGCCTTTCCAAGAGACCAAATGGTTTGGGCACAAAGCTGAGATGGCTTACAGCCATAACCACGAGAGAGCAGATGGAACTTGTGTTCACTGTAGACACAGGCATGGAACGCTTATTACTGGATGTCTGGACAATTATTGTGGACAACCCCTCCATGCACAGAAGAACTAAGTAATCTGTCACCCTACACAGTGACAGATTATTTTGTTGATCAAGTCCTCAACCACTGTAACAATACAAAGACTTCACCATTAACTTATGAATAGCTTTGTTCTGCTACTTTAAGGCCAGCTAGAATTTTAGGGAAAAGCAGAGCTTTAATATCATAAACTGAAATGTCAGTGGTAAGGAACTTTTTACATTTTTTTAACTTATTGGCAGAGATTTCCAACAGACTGGAAACACCAATTTCAGCAATGCTCTTCCTAACTGGCTGTGAAGTCATTCAACAACAGGACCTAAATTAAGAGAGGATAATGCAGACTAGGGGAAAATCTTGTATGTTTTTTAGAATAAACACACCATGAACTGTACAGTTTTATTTGCAGTTTTGTGACTTCAGGATCATTTAGGCATAGACTTTAAGCAAAAATGGAATTTCAAACTCACTTTTCATACTAAACTGACTCAGCAGACATGAATAATGCTTACCATGTGTCAAATATCGGGTTAGGCACCAAGATGTAATGATGAACAAATGAATAAAGTATTATTAAAAGTATCTAGACCTTGTTGTATTAAATTTATCTTCCATAGATTCCACAGTCAGGATACCATTTCCCAGCCCCAGAAAATAGGCTCTTCATGAACTAACAAAATTTTCAGGTGAACAACATTTGAAATAATGATATGACTTGGGGTTAACACAGTGAATATGATTGATTAGCCATCTATACTAACATTATTGACTACCAACCATTGTTGATAAGCCTATGCAAAGTCAAATCCTGCAAATACCTGAGATTAACAGGAAACAGCAAAAAGCCAATTGACTATAAAGTCTGGATATGGGTACATTCATCCATACATTTATTTATAAGTTCATGTATTCAATATATTCATTGAGTCCCTATTATGAGTATATCTCATCTGGCATATTGGAATATAATATAATATAATATAAATAAAACAGATAAAGTCTTCCTGTCTTTGTACTTATATTTTAGTGGGAGAGCCAGAATATAAATGGGCAAGCAAATGCAAAAATATAATTTAAGCAAGACTAAACGCTATAAAGATAAAATATATAAAGTAACAGAAACAAATGAATTGATTGAGTAGGAGGCAAAATAGGTGGTAAACATGTCAGGCAGGCTAAATTTTTTCAGAAGGAAGAAGCACACACTATAAGGTTATATTTAATTTTCATTTTAATTAATAAAATGCCAAAAATATTGCTGAAGCAAGGGAGCCAAAGAAAGAAAGAGAAGATCTAATATGCCTCTGCTCAACTACCTAAGATTCCCTTAAAGCTCAAAAGATACATTGCCCCT
>VMDO01034564.1:0-16796 GCA_007922755.1 Pedetes capensis
CTAACATGTGGGAAGCTCTGAGTTCAGCCCCACAGTAGAGCCAAAAAGAGGAAGAATTAAGCAATTAATAGCAATTAATAATTATATCCTGGTATGCAAAGTAAAAAGGATATGTTTTCTTAGTCTACCTGAAAAAATCTAGGTTGATGGCTGGTATTCTGATAAAGTAATGGAAAGTAATCCTTTTTACTCCTAGAAATGTCTTAATTCAGTATATTTGTAATGTCCCAGTAGAAGGGATTTCAGAAAATACCTTTAAATTTTCTCTCTTTATTTACATAAAGGTGAAGATTCTACCCTTTAAAATAAAACTGCATATGAAAAATTTCTTCCCTCTAAAATAATCTGCATCTGTGTATAAATTTAAAAGATTATTGCAAATTCTGATATCTCAGGGTACCATTAAGGATAATCCCATAAGTAATTAGAAATAGTGAAGACTATTGGATATAGCTTAGTCTAAAGCAGTACCAATAAAAGTATGCTTATTTAACTGAAAAAAATTTATTTAAGCTGGGCACCATAGTAAGTGCATATAATCCAAAGTTATTCAGGATGTTGAGAAAGTAAGATTGCAGGCTCTAGGCCAGAGGCAACCTGTGCAATTTGGTGAGATCCTGTCTGGGGGTCTTGCTGGAGGTGTTGCTCAGTGGTGGAGCACTTGCTTACCATGTTCAAAGTCTTGTGATCAACCTTCCAGTACTGAAAAATAAATTAGTAAAAAGTCAAAATGCATGCAAAAATCTCATTATAAAACAAATTTTTGTTAATTTCAATGTGTGCTAATTCTTGGATTATTAATTTACATATGCAAAAAATTAGTGTGGATCACCTAAATGGCAAGCTCAATCACATATGCCATTTAAAAAATACTTGTTTTAAAATATTTTTTGATTTATAAATTTGAAAATATAATACAATGTTTTCTATACCCTTCACCTAGCATCACTTGATGATAACACCTTATACTACCAAAGATTTAACAAACTATAAACAGCCTTTATATGCCACACATTTTATACTATATTTTTCCATTGTAGGATCCAATCTGGACACTGTTTTTTTCTTACACTGGCAGGTTGCCTCACTTTCCTCTACTCTCTGTCATTTCTTCATCCTTTTGTTCTATTGTATTGTTTTTTATGAGTTTCTTTATTTTATTTCTTCTTTTTTTCAATACTGGATTTTGAACCAAGGACCTCACACATGCTTGACAAGCACTTCACTACTGAGCTTCACGCCTAGCTCCTTCTTTTTTTTTTTTTTCTTTATTTTTCAACATGCTTTCACTAAATTGTGCAAGCTGCTTCTGGCCTTGAACCTGTGATTCTCCTGCCTCAGCCTCCTGAGCATCTGGGATTTTAGGTGTGTACTATGGTGCCTGGTTATGAGTTTTACTCTTTTGAAATGTTTTCTTCTGATATTTATAGATTTCTCCTTGATTTTCTTTACTATATACTGAGATCATGTATTTTACAAAGAATTACTGGAAGTAATTTCATTCCATCATAGTAGAATGTACATGTTATCAACATGATTTAACCCAGGTGACACTAACCTTGATCTCTGGTTATGGTGACAACTACCATAAATAATGGTTACCATGGGTGTAGGGAGAGTCGAAAGGAGGAGATGCAGATCAAATAAGATAAAATACCAGATAGTTAGGATGAACCACTTAGATCTATAATATACACATAGTAGCTAAGTTGAATAAATTCTAATAAGAATTTTGGTTTTATAAGTAAATTTTAGCTGGCCTAGTCCCACACAAAATCTGCTTTACCACAGTAACTATATATAGCCTATATTATAATGTCAAAACCGGAGAAGGACATGGCAATCCACTCCCAAGGTAATCCCAAAACAATCAGGCATTGAAAACCTTATGAGGGTCACTATGGGTTGGACAGGACTCAAGGGAACCTAACAACTGCAACATAATGTCATAAACCTCAAATACACATAATAAAATTTATTTTAATTTATGTTCATTGCTTATATTTTATGCTTTTTGTTTGTAATCTAAATAGGCAAAGTTTATTGGGAATAGTTGATTTTCTTTAACTGTTTTACTAATACAAGTAATATGAATGTTTATTTCACAGTCTATGTTCTTTTCTTTTAGTTTGTGTTAACACAAATTATCATAATTCTGATTACTTTTTTCTATTTTTAGATTTTCTACTAACTACAGTGTCCTGATTTCACTGCAATGAGCTTTTCAACAGGGTATGCACTTAATTGGAACCGTTTCCATGGAACTAAATTAAATCTGATGACATGGTGCCACACTTAATTGGGGTGGTAATTTGCCATAATAGGGACACTTGCAGATAATTAGGTGAGACTAAAATGGGGTTTATGGTTCCATAGGAGTATGAAAGGTTGTTGATTCTTTTACTTCCAGGCCTTCTGCCACCAACTATCTTCTAACCACAGAGGTTTGAATACTTGGTAGAAGACACTTATACCTGCTTCTTAAACTAAAACTTATTGCAGAATTTGGTTGTTGTTACATCCATTAACCTCTGAAAGAAGGTTCTACTAGCTTTCCTCACATTTATCACTTCTAAGAGCTCTCCTACATTTTTGACACATGGACATAGGAGCTCATTCCTCCTTCAAGCAGCTACGTAAAATCTCAGATAATAAGACAATTGACTGCAGTTTCTATTCTCTCTTATATTCTATATTCATTATTGTAAATATTTTTAAAATAATATTGTCAATCAGGATTACAAATCACTATTGTTCTCCTTTACAGTAGCTGAATTTTTCTACTATATGATTTTATTCATTGACATTAAACTGTGTAAAAGAAAATTTCATTTTTGAAGAAGAAATTGTTTTTAACTATAAAAAATCTGATATTTAAATGGGTTCTAAAGGTTTCACAAAAAATAAGATTTTGGCTCATCTTTATAGATTACATTTACAGTTATAGAAAATGTAAATTTGTACTCACTTGTCAATCAGAAAATTAATGGCTAAAAAGAATTATCAGTACATAATAATTACTATTATTGTAATATTGTTAGGTGCCATCAAGTCAGGTCTGACTCATAGTAACCCTTATAGGGTTTTTGATGGTTGTTTGCTTTGGGATTGCTTCATGGGAATGGATTGTCACATCCTTCTCTCATACTATAATATCACTATAATGTTACTATCAGTATTAATAATATAGCAGTTGATATTGTATTTACATGCTAAAAGCATTTTTAGGAAAGCACTGACAAGCATTTGCAAAGCAAATCTACAATAATTGTTTAAAACATAAACTATTCCACATAGATTAGTATGTGAAGAAAAATATAAACACAAACATAATAAATATAATAAATAATAAATTGTAGTATAGAGATTCTGAAAATTACATTTTTTCCATTGTGACTCTTACATAACTTTAGCCCCTAAATATTTTTCCTCAATAGTACTGCCAAAACCAAACTGTGTAAGAAATGATGACTAAAACCACAACCATAATTTGTTGCTTCTACAACTTACCACATGATTAGTATTAACTGAGTCTCCCAAATTAGACATTTTCTTAAAAGCTTGAGGAAAGAACATTTCACAGAAAAACAAATAAGGAAACAAACAGAAATCTCATGTCTGAGAAACCTTCCCAAGTATGATATATGATATTTAAAATTTTTTCACTTTTCTGTAATACTTACATTGACTGTTTTTTTCCATATGTTTACACGCATGCATTGTTTTAATAAAAGCTATAGACACCTGAGCTAATAGTTTTTGCTTTTTTTCTATTTATACAAAGGAATCGGAGTAGTGGTAAAGAGCTCAGGACTTGCAAAAAAAAAAAAATAGAGATTCAGGCATTAAATACTATAATTTGACCAAATTATTGTCTCACTGAGCTTCTCCGTTCCCCTAAAATATGTTTCATGTTATTAATTGATTAACAAAAATACACATTGTACTCCTATTTTGTACCAGTAAATCTTAGAAACTAGAATGCAATATTTATTCAAACAAATATAAACATTGTCCACATGGAAGTTAAATTACAAAAGAAACAATTAAAAAACAAATTTCAAAATTTTCCAAATTTCAGAAGTGAGAACAAAAAGTCACATTTATTTATTTTCTTGCATTCATGTTAAGTCTGACTGAGATATTCCATATAATAAGGAAGGCAAGAATTTGTGCCAAGTTTCTTTTTTGCCTAGAGTTGAACAAAAATATGATTTAACTGAGGTGAAAAAAAGGCATCTCAATTGCTTTGATGTGCTCTTTTTTATGGCCAGCAGTAACTTAATATTATGATATACTGCTGCAAGTATGCAATCTAACACTTTTTTTCTAGCATATTTCCCATCAAACCATGACACTATCTACCTTGGTTTCAAAGCACTTCTTCCAGTCTCTGCATACAGCCTAGGAGACTAAAGGTTCATCATTTGTATGTTATGTTTTATATACCTAACCTGAAATGATGAAATGTATTGAAAATGATCAATTTTATTTATAGTAAGTATTTTGTTTACACAAGTAATATGAATGTTTATTTCACTCACCTTTAGAGCTTTTTCTTTTCTTTTTTCTTTTTCTTTTTCTTTTTTTTTTTAAGTTCTAGCCCTCACAGATGCTAGCAAGAACTCTAAATCTGAGCTACGTTTCCAGCACATATTTTAACTTTTCTTTCCTCAGAGGAAATAATTCTTAAGAAACTTAGGCTTTCAGAGAATAAAACCTTAAATCTCCCTTTCCACAAATATCTTTGTGTTCTCTTCTCCAAAATTCATCTACCACATTATTCATAAGATGAATCACATATGAATGAGTTAAGGGAACACAAATACCTAGTCAATTTGCTTAAAATTGTCAGAAGAAAAAGCAGAGAAAAAATAATTAGTATCTAATTAAATTGTCATATCATAATTATTAAGTGCTAAGTATATTCCATAATAAAGAAAAACATTATAGTAGAGAGTGCCATGTTTGGCAAGAGGTGTGAATTACTTATGTGGGATGTTTACAGAAATCATCTTCAAGGAGATGACATTTATAGTAAAAAATGTGCTTCTAAAAAAATGATGAGTGATGGGGCGTAGTGGTACATACCTGTATTCACAGCCACTTGGGAAGCACAGGGAGGAGGATCCAAGTTCGAGGCCAAAGGCAAGCTTGCACAATTTAGCAAGATCCTATGTCAAAATAAAAATATAAAGAATGGACTGAGGGGTACAGTTCAGTGGTAGAGCACGTGAAAATTATGTGCAAAGCCCTGGGTTCAACTCCCCAATACCAAAAAAAAAAAAAAAAAAAAAAAGATGTGTGAAATCTAGGGAGAGTACAATTCCAAAACATAAAAAGTAAATGGTAAAATTCTCTAATATGAGGCAGAATTAAAAATGACATGTGACAAGTACATATTGAACAAAAAAAAGGGTAAAGAGACAGCTATGAAGGTAAATATGGATCATATCATGTAAGACTGTACAATCATACAAAGAATTTTAATTATAAGTGCTGAATGGAAATAATCACATGTTTACATGGAAAATTTATATGGCTTTCTTTTCATTTGAAAATCTCACTTTGGCACCAACACATCGGTATGTTTGGAAGAAAGTAAGAGAGAAAGCTGGAGATGTTTTAGGAAGTGCTTAGAAGTTTCCATGTCAGCGAAAAGGGTGCTATGTCGAAAAGAAATGACCTATTTTCAGTATATTTGGCAAAGTCACATACATATATTAAACATGTAATAATCAACAGCATTTATATCAACATTGTAATTATAAATTTTAGAGACTATTTTGCAATCAGATTTAGGAACTTATAAAATTTTTGTGGGAAAGAAAGGTAGAAGGAGCCGGCGACCCATCCCCCCCCAAAAAGAAAACACAACCAACCTTTGAAAACCCTATGAATAACAGAGAAGCATTGATAATAATGTTTCATCTGTTGTGCACAGGGTTGGTGTGAGTCAGATGCTGACTCCCTGGCACTTAACAAAAACAAGTAAACTTTATGGAAAACAAAGAAAATCAACCAGAATTTTGGAAGATATGAGGATGGAATGTAGACTGTGACAAATCAGTCTAAGCTATTACAAGTGTATCATACAATGTCACTTACGAGAACAGACAAGATGAGTTAAGTAGTTCAGAGGAAGTGTTTTGACCTTTACACAGTGGCAAAATAATTATAAACAAATCTTCTGATCAAATTAGTATACTTTTCCTTACAGAAAAACATTTAACCGTTCTGAAGCTGCTTTTCATGGATATTTAGGCTAACAAACATGTAAATGAATGGTAGATGGTCAAAGGGAGGTTTTTATTGTCAAAAGAAGAAGTTTCGTATGGGCAAGAGTAAAGCTAGAATACAAGCTACGGGGCTGCATTGAAGTCGAATATTTATGAAATTGTAACAATTAAAATACGTGTACATGTTGTGGTTGTTGTTGGGCTGTCAAGTTGGGTGTATCATAGCCACCCTATGTACTACAGAATGAAACAGTCCTTGACATTGTGCCATGTCCAGCACCATGTCAGTGCTTCTGTGCTTTTCATAGGGTTCTCAATGGCTTATTGTTTTGTCAATAGTTTCCTGGGTGTTTCTCCCATTTTTGTGGTACTGGCCATCAAATCCAGGGCCTCAGAGCTCACGGAGCAAACTCTCTACCAACTGAGCTAAATCTTAGCCCCAATGCATTTAAAGAAATTCACATTAAAATATAATAGATACTCATTGAATGAACTTAGAAAAAGTGACATGTTGGTAGCAGTGAACACATAGTTGCGCTCATCTTGGTTTCCAATGAAAGAAACAAAGTATTTTTGGAGTAGTATTTGATTGGAAGTTCATAAGAGCAAATAAGATACATTTGGAATATCTTTTACTAGCAGAAAGTAACTACTAATAACAAATACAAATCAAAAGAAAATAAAATTTAAAACATTATTCCAAAGCATGTTTAAGGACAAACAAGCCAATTTATAAGAGCTCCTAGTGGCTAAACATGGAACAATCTAAGAAAGAAAATAATGAGAGCATTAATTTACAATCAAAGAATAAAACAGATATTCATGATTTCATAGTGATATGGACGTATACATACAATTAGGTAAATGTATACATGGGTAGATACATACATACATACATACATACGTATATAATACAAGTATTTTTGCAGAATAAATGTAAAAGAAATGAGAGAAATAAAATTTATCAATAGCATGACAGAATTTATTTCAAGCAAGATTCACTAATACATGCAAAAATTAATGTATGAAATTATATGGAGAAACACAGAAATTATATCACTTCCATATTACCCACTAAATAATTAAAAGTTATTGTGGTAGTGTTGACATATGTTAATCCAATCTAGCTGCTAAAACAAAATGTCATAGATTGAGTAACTTGAGTAGAAGAAATGTATTTCTCACAGTTCTGGAGGTATTTATAGTCTACAATCACTTTGTCCACTTGGCAATTGCTGAGGACTCTATTCCTGCCTGTATACGGTTGCCATCTTGATGTGGGCTTGCATTGCTTTAACTTGGTGGATGCACATAGAGAGATGAGGGAGGGCTCTCTGCTGTCTCTTCTTGGAAGGGCACTAATCCCAACCCATTAGACTGTATCTGTCCCATATTACCTCCCAAGGATCTCATCTCTCAATACCATCACATTGAGAGTCTTTGTTGTTGTTCTTAGGTGCTGTCGAGTCCTGTCCGACTCATAGCAACCCTTATAGGGTTTTCAATGGCTGATTGTATCAGGATTGCCTCTGGAGTGGCTTGCCACACCCTTTTCCCGTTTTTGTGGTGCTGGGAATCAAACTCGGGACCTCAGAGACTGTAGAGCAACGCTCTACCAACTGAGCTAAATCCCAGCCCATTGAGGGTTAGGGATTCAAAATGAGAATGTGGTTGTGTGGGTGAGGGAATATTAACATTCATTGCCTGACAACATATATTTACAAATATTTCAATATTTTTCTTTTAGGATGTGAATCTATATCTCTTCCCTTAAATTTGGGTTGGATGGATTTAGGGATTTGCTTCTGTGGAATAGAATATGAAAAGTTTTTTTTTAAGGTAACTTTAAAATAAAGAAATCTGACAAGCACCACATTAACTATGTCATATATGTTAACATCACCAGTAATATTACCAGGAATATTATGTCTCTCTACTACAACAGCAAATGTGGCATTTAAGTTCTGGGGTTGTCTACCTCCAAAATATTAAACTAAACAATCATGAGAAAAGAATGAAAACTTGTATTTAGTGACATCTCAAAAAATTCTCATGACTATTCATCAAAGTCATAACTAAGACTGAACAATTATTACAGTTTCAAAGTATCAAAGTCATAACTTTGATACAGTATCAAAGTCATAACTAAGACTGAACAATTACTACAGTAGTGACTACAGACATTTTGACCAATTACAACTTGCTATCTTAGACTGGAAACTAAAGTATGTTAGTAAATAAATTTGTATAATCTGGATAAAGTCAAGTATGATTAACAGCCATATCAAAATGTTAATTTCTAGTTTGGGTAAATGTACATGGCTGTTTAAGCTATTAATATTAGGGAAGCTAGTTAAAAATATACAAAACTTTCCAGACTATCTTTGCAACTGTAAATCAAAAATTATTTTAAAATAAGATGTGTATTTTTTAAAACTAAAAACAAAGTGATATATTGTTCTTTTTATTTTTGTTATACACATAATTCTTAATATTTCCAGAGAATTGGTAGCTTTTCTTTTATTATGTAAACTTAGCATTCATTGGCATTCACTTTTGTTGTTGTTGTTGTTGTTAGGTGCCATCGAGTCAGTATCCGACTCATAGCGACCCTACATACAACAGGGGAAACACTATTGTCAATGCTTCTCTGCTGTTCATAGGGTTTTCAATGGCAGATTGATTTTTGGGAGGGGGTTGCCAGGTCCTTCTCCCAAGCCTACAGCTTCTGGTGCCCCCAGGCGGTCTCCCATCCAGGTACTAACCAGGCCCGACCCTGCTTAGCTTCCGAGATCTGATGGGATCGGATGCCACAGGGCTACAGCTGCAGGCCCAGCATTCACTTTAAGAAATATCATTCTTGGATCAATATTCAAACTATGCTTTAGATTACAGAGATCAGCAAATGACATAGTAAACTTGAGGAATCAAGACAAGCTGAAGACCTGAATTTAAAAAGTGGAGGCATAGAGGAAGGGAAACATGATTTCTGAGACACTTATGAGATTTAGACAGTAAATATAATTTAATGGCAGGTAGAAAATTAATGTAGAGTTAGTTTTGTTATCAGAACCCATTGTTTCTAAAGCAGAAGATTGGAAGTATTGCATTATTGGCTTTATGATGTCACACATCAATAATTCCATCTTACTATCAATGAACAGCATGCATTGCAAGAAATTAACAAAGTCCCCTTTTTTCCCATTACTACCTATTTTATTGATTTTGGCAGCATATTGCTAACTTTTGTGTAATTTTTCCAACTCTTTTCATGGTCCTTCTCACTCTAGCTTGCCTATATTCAGTTTGGGGTGGAAATTTAAAATGCCAGTGCATGCACAATGTTTACTGCCTGGCAAATAAAAAGTTCTCAGCACATTTCAGGTACTTTATAACTTTTTTATTGGCAGAAGCTGAAACATTCTTCTGGGGTGATGTCTTTCCATACATTAATGTGTGAAGGTCTACACAGGTCACATAGGAAGAGAATTTAAAGACCTTGCTTCTGAGAGAGATTTGGGGCTTTAAGAGGGCTTTATGGCAGTAAAAGATCCTTATCCCTTCAACATTTTCCAATCCAGTTAGGAATAAAGGTTATGTATTTGATTGAAATAAAATATGAAATACATATTTGAAGTGAAAGTTCTATAAATAATCATTTTTAGAATAATTTTATTTTTATAAAAAGGTCATGCATAGAGAGGTTCAATAGAAATGTATAGTCTAGCTAGTCTTGGTGGTGCATACATGTAATCCCAGTAACTCTGGAGGCAGGGGCAGGAAGATTGCAGGTTTGAGGCCAGAGGCAGCCTGTGTAACTTAGTGAGAAGCTGTCTCAAGTTAAAAAACTTTAGAAAGGAGATAGAAGTGAATCTCAGTGTTAGGGAATATGCTAAATGTATGTGTGAGTCCCTGAGTTCACCTCCAGTACTATATATATATATATATATATATATATATATATATATATATATATATATATATATTTCTCCTATTAGCCTCCTACATTTTGTGGTCTGTCACAAATAGGAAACAATATTGATATTTTTCCCCCCGAAATCCATTCTTATCCTTTTCTAGAATCCTATCCAAGATACCAGCCACAGCCATAGCCACGTGGAATCCCATCTTGTCAGATGTCATAAGCTAAGCAGGGTCAGGCCTGGTTAGCACTTGGATGGGAGAGTGCCTGGGAACACCAGGTGCTGTAGGCTTGGCAGAAGGACCTGGAAGCCCACTCCTCAAAACAATCAGCCATTGAAAACCCTATTTAGAAGGGCAGAGAGCCACAGCATAGTGCTGAGTGTGGCACAGTGGCAGGCCTTCGATCTGTTGTATGTAGGGTTGCTATGAGTAGCATCTGATTCCACAGCACCTAAAAATAACATCCAAGATATATTACTCATGGTTAAGTCACTTCTGGTTGTGAAAATTTTTCAGACTGCTTGAATGACACTGTAAGGTCATTATCCTTGAGGACTGATGCATATGTTTTTGGTCCCTTAAGCAGGATTTGATTATTTCCTTCAAATTTGCCTGGGACTATGGTATTTTGTCAGGAAGACAGCAGAGGTAATGTGTCATTTTCATCACATTGAATCAAGAATGCATTGTTGGCACACCCATGTAATCCCAGCAACTCAAGAAATGGAGTCAGAAGGTTCAAGAGTTCAAGGCCAGAGGCAGCTTGCTGGAAATTTAATGGGACCCTGACTCAAAATAAAAAGTAAAAAAAGAAAAACAATAAAAAATGTAACTCAGTGATACAGCACTTGCCTGGAATGCATGAGGACTTGGGGTCAACACCTCAGCATTGAAAAAAATGTTTAAATAAAATAAGAGCTCATTGTTAGTGTTGACATTGATGACCTGACTTGGATTGTGTTTGGTGTCTGTAATATTTCCTCAGAGTAATATGGTGATGACCATAATTTTTTGGGAGTAATGTTTCATTTCATTGACAGAGAAGTGCATACATTAATTATTTATACTTTTTATGTACAGGTATTTACCTTTCTTCTCCATTTATCTATCAATTCCTGCAATTATTCATACTGGCATGGGCTTATAGACATTCATTTCATGATTTGATTCTTACATATAAATTTTATGACTTTATTATGTATTTAAGGTTAAACTTTATTTTATTTTATTTTTATTACTTTATTGAGGTACTCAGGAGTACAATCTAGGGCTTCGTGCATACTTTACAATTACTCTATTACTGAGATGTACCCCTAGCCTCTTTAATATTTATCTTGAGTCAAAGCCTCACAGATTGTTCAGTCTGCCTCTGGCCTGGAACTTGCCATCTTCCTGACTCAGCCTTCTGAATCACCGAGATTACAGATGTGTTCCAATGAACCTGACTTCAAAATCCTTTATTAGCTAAATGTTTCTCAAATATATTCTCCTAGTGTGAACTTATCTTTTCATACTCATAACAATATCTTTCTCCACAATTTTTGATATAATAATGTCCAAATTAATTTTATGATATTTCATAGACTATGTTCTTGGTATTATAATGAAAACCTTATTACAAAGATCTAGTTTACATAGTCTCCTGTTTCCTTGAAGAAAATATTGTAGGTTTAGTTTTTACATTTAGAACTATGAACAGAAATTATTATATTTGTAAAAAGTATAAAGTCTGTATGTAGTTTTTAATTAATTAATTAATTATACATGGTTGTTCAACTTTTTTCCCAATACATTTCTGGAAAAGATATATCCTTTTCACTGAATTGTCCTTGTTTCTTTATAAAACCCAATTGACCTTGTCTATGTATGTCTATCTCTGGGCTATTTCATTGACACCTAGTATAGTGTTTGACTTTCCATTTATATTGATAATATACTTTTTTTAACCTACAATAACTTTATAGTAAATCTTGCAATTTAGTAGTATCAGTCTTTCAATTTTATTCTGCTTTAAAATTATATAAGAAAATCTATCTCCTTTGTCTTTCCATATAAATTTAGAATCATTTTTTGTTCCTGTTTACAAAAGAGTTTGCTGATAACTTATTTAGATTGCATCAAATATATAGATAAGGTTGGGAATATCTTATTATTTACTTATAATTATTTTGACTTCAGTTCTTGCAATTTTCTACTTCAGTCCATGTATTTGGTAAGATTTATACCTAAGTAGTTCAGAATTTTTATTGGTGTGGTTGCCATTAGAAATATTTATTTTTATTTGAAATTGAAAGGTATATTTTACCTATTCACTGCTGGCATAAAAAAAGAAAATTTTATAACAGTGTTTTGTTCTGCTGTGTTATTATACTTGAGTTTTAGTTCTGATGGTGTTTGGTAACAAATATTTTTTAGGGTTTTCTACATAAATAACTATGCCATCTGAGAAAAGAAGACAGATTTATTTTCTATTTTAAAATATAAATGAATTTCAATAATTTAGTTTTACACATCTGTGGCACTATAATGTAGAAAGATAGTGGGAGGCAGGCAGCTTTGGGCTGTTTCTACTCTTAGCGGGTATTGTCCACTCTGACAATTATGAATGTTTTCAAGATTTTTTTTTAAATGAATGCTCTTGAGAAGTGGAGAAAGTTTCTCTCCATTTTTTCTAGTTTTTTGAGTGTTTATGTCATCAATGGGTATTGGGGTATGCAATCACTTTGTCAATTGATGTGATCATTTTATTTTTATTTAAGTCTGACATGGTTGATTACATTGATTGATTTTGTAATTTGGAATCTATCTTGCATGTGTAGCATAAATCCATTTAATTTTGTGTTAGAATACTTTCTATAGCCAAATTTCACTTCCTAATAATTTGTTGAAGACTTTTGTGTGGATTCATGTAAGATATTCATAGAAGGTTTTCCTTTCCTATAAAATTTTTACTTTTTAAAATATTGGCAGAATTTTGGCCCATAGAACAAGTCAGAAAAATTTCCCTCTGCCTCTTTTCTAGAAGTGTTTCTCCTTAGTATTTGACAGACTCAATAATGAATCCCTCAAAAGCTGGTACTTACATTTTGAAAGTTTTTTTTTTTTTATTTTTCCTCTCCATTCAATTTCCTTAATTGGTAGAGTGCAATTCAATTATCTGTTTTGTTCCTTATGTAAATTTTAGTAGTTTGAATCTTTTGAGAATTTGGTCTATTTAATTGTAATTATAAAACGTGTGTTCATATTATTCTTCTATTAACTTTTAATGTTCATGTAATCAGTAGTTTCGAGTAAAAATTCCACTTTTATTTTTAATATTGATCATATGTGTCCTATCCCGCTGTTTGTTCTTATTAGCCTGGCTTAAAATTCACCAACTGTGTAGGTCTTTTCAATGAACTAGGCTTTTGTATTATTGATTTTCCCCATCTTTTTACTTTTTCAATTTCACACATTTCTGCTTGAATTTTTTTATGTTTTTCTGCCAGCTTTATGCATAAATTGTTCTGCTTCTTTTCTAAGATGGTAGTTTGAATTACTGATTTCATAGCTCTTTCATATCTTTCTTTTCATATGTATATAGTTAATTATATGAATGTTTCTTGAACCTTAAGAACTATATTCAGTGCATCCAATTTTTTTTTTAGATATTTTTCTCAATGCTAGAAGGTTAAATTCATGGCCTCACACCTGCCAGGCAAGTGCTGTACCACTGAGTTGCATCCTCAGCCATTTTTAATTGTAGTTTTTATTTTGAGAGGAGGTCTCACTAAGTTGCACCTGCTGCCCTTGACCTCACACTCATGATCCTTTTGCATCAGTCTCTTGAGTCACTGGGATAAAAGGAGTGCATCAAAGCACCAGGCTCCAAATTTTTTGATAAATTATATTTTCACACATTTCTAAAACATTTAAAAGTTTTATTTAGTCTTTTGTTTCCAACATTTACATAGATGGATATTGTTTAATTTCCTGACACATGTCAATACCATTTTCCCTGATATTAAATTCCAGTTGAATTCATTTAATATTTGCTAAAATATTTTGCATGATTACTCTTCTTCTAAATTTAAATGTACTTTTTTGACTCAAAATTTTGTACATCTTTGTGAATGTTCCAAATAAGCTTAGAAAGAATGCAAAATTGTTTCTTATTTGATGGAAAATTTTATAAATGTCAGTTAAATTAACTTTATTGAACTTCTCAGGTCAAATATAGCTTTACAAATATTCAGATTGCTTGATCTACTAGTAAGAAAATGAAAGATGGTTAAATATTCAAGCATGTGTTTGTCTGATGGTAGTTTCAGAGGATGATATTTAGGACTCTGTTTTACTGCAGACTTTTATGAATCTTTTCTCATACAGTTGGTCACTAGGTTTTTATGTCCATACACAGTAAGGGTTCTTATGTCCTTTAGAAAATTCACCACTTTAAAGTATATTATTTCTGCTCATTCCTTATGATCTTAGTTATTCAGTCTGCTTTGTCTGAAATTTAATATAGCTATTTTAGGCAAACACACACTCCACCACTAAACCACACCAACAGCTTTATTTTCTTGTTTTATTTTGGCATAGGCTGTAAATTGCATATTCTACCCCTGACCTCAAATTCATGATTCTCCTGCCTCAGTTTCCTGAGTAACTGGAATTATGAGCATGCACTACAACCTTTGTTCTTTCTCATATTTATTTATTTATTTATTTATTTATTTATTTATTTATTGTGGTACTTGTGAGTTGAACCCAGGGCCTTGCACATACTTTGTAAGCATTCTATCAGTGGGCTGAACCCCCGCCTATGTTTTTATTTATTTATTTATTTATTTATTTACTTACTTACTTATTTACTTACTTATTTTTAGTCAGAGTCTTGCTAAATTACTCAGGATGCCTCTGTCCTTGAACTAGCAAACCTCCTGGATCCACCTCCTGAGTCACTGAGATTACAGGTATGTGCCATTGCAGTAGGCTATTTCTAATTTTGGGTTTTTGTGAAATGTTTCTTTTATCCTCCAGTTTTGGATGTTTGGAGAAAACTTTTTCTTTTTATGTTACTTTTGAGTGATAATTTCACTGGATATATAATTATTGTTCTTTTCTTTCCTTCCTCTCTTCTACTTTTTCTCTTTTTTTTTTTCTTTCTTTTCTTTTTCTTTTTCTTCTTTCTTCTTTCTTTATTTTCCATGTTCCCCTTGCTTTCATATTTTCTAATGTCTCTTGTTGGTAGGTGCAATCAAGTTGGTGCCTGACTCATAGTGACCCTACATACAACGAGCAAAAGACTATTGTTAGTGCTTCTCTGCTATTCATACAGTTTTCAATGGCTGATCATGTTTTGGGAGTGGGTTGCTGGATTCTTGTCCCAAGTCTACAGCACCTAATGTTCCTTGGTGGTCTCCCGTCCAAGTACTAACCAGGTCCAACCCTGCTTAGCTTCTGAGATCTGACAGGATCAGATATCACAGTGGTACAGCTGCAGACTTTCTAAACTCTGGTCTACAATAACTGTGAAATTGTGAATCTTGTTTCACTTGTTGCTGTTGTTAGGTGCCATCAAGTAATGTTTGACTCATAGTGATCCTATGAGCAGCAGACTTAAACACTCCCTGATTCTGTGTCAGGCACATGAACTTATTTATGTTTACACCCATTGCTGCACACACAGTGTCAATCCATCTAGTTGATTGTTAACCTCCCACTCTCTCAAACATGATGTCTTCTCCAGAGATTTGTTCCTTCTAACTACATGTCCAAAATATGTAAGAGGCAGTCTAGCCATCCTTGCTTTCAAGGAGCATTCTGATTACACTTCATCTAGGACAGACATGTTAGTTCTTTTAGCAGTGTGTGGTGTATTTAATATTCTTCCCCAGCACTATAATTCAAAAGTATCAATTCTTCTCCTGTCTCCCTTGCTCAGTGTCCAGATTTCACAACCATATGTTGGATGAAGTAAAGTACCAAGGCATAAGTCAGGTGCACCTTCTTCTTCAACATGATATCTTTACTTTTCAATACTTTAAAGAAGTCTTTTGCAACAGATTTTCCCAAAGCAATGTGTGTTTTGATTTGTTACTGCTGTTGCCTATGGTGTTGATTGCAGAAACAAGTAAACCAAAATTGTGCACAACCTTGATCTTCTCTCCATTTATCCTAAATTTGCATACTGACACAGTTGTAAGGATTTTTGTTTATGTTGATGTTGAGATGTAATCCACAATGAAGGCTATGTTCTTTGATCTTCATCAGTAAATATTTCAGATCTTACTTCACTTTCAGCAAGCAGAGTTGTGTCATCTGCATAACACAGGTTGTTTTTTTTTTTTTTACTTTTTTTTTATTAGAAAATTTTTAATGTACATCATAATGTGATTCATTTTGACATGCTTTTCATTGTGACAATTTTCATATATGCAATTTGATAAGCTTTATTCATATAGGTTACCCCTTACCCTCCTCTATGTTTCCCCCCTCCCCCCTTCCTATCTAAGTTTCCCATCCAAGTCTTCTCTATCTTTTACTATATAGTATTTTTCTATATATCCTTGGGTTCCATTTCTGTTTAAGATAGAAACTTTTCCTGTAGTGGTCTTTGTTTCTATCTTGTTAGAACAATTACATGTGATT